>JASDQU010106954.1:75051-90892 GCA_032191745.1 Picea mariana | reverse complement strand
AAGGACTTTCCTACAAGATATATCTTTGACTTGATTCCACCAAGCTTTCACAGTTCATGGACGGATCTGCTATTTCTGTTAATCCATTGAGGGCTTCGAACCTTGCATATCACAGTTTCGACTTGATTGGCTGTTGTATTAGATTCTAGCTATTAGATTCGCTGCTGCAATTTTAGATCTTTCGCTGATGTAAACTTTTATATCTTTTGAATATAAGGAGAAATTTTTTCTCGTGGAAAAAAGTTATATGATGAGGACTTATACTCCATAGATTTTAAAGGGCAATATCAGTTTTATGTATGACGGATAATATTTTAATTGATAATTTAAATTAAGTATAATATTTTTATGTGTTTTATAAAAATTTATTTATTTTATAAAATTTATGATTATAATTAAATATTTAAACGAATGAATAATATAAATTAAAGAAAAGTCATTTTTATGTTATTATTTTCAATATAAATAATATAGAAATAATTTTGGAAAAGGTTGAAGTGATTCTCACTTCTATCTTAACTATTAAAAACAACAAATTAATAATATTTTAACTATTAGAATATAAAATAAATAAATATTTTAAGTTAGTGGTATTTATATTATTAATTTTATATTTTAGAAATAATAAATTAATAATATTTTAATTATTAAAATATAAAATAAATAAATATATTAAATTAGTAGTATTTGTATTATTAATTTCATGTTTTAAAAATAATAAGATTAAAATAATAACAAGATTATTATTATTTGCATTTCTTTAGAATCTTGTTTCTATGCTTTAAAAGCATTAAGATAAGCTTTCCAAGATTATCATAGTTTTGTTGAGTTAAAAGGTTAGCAATATTTTGAAATTGAGATCTAATTTGGGTATAGGCTAAACAATTTAAGAAAAAGTGTTTTTCATCTACAACCTTCTTAATGTCACAAAGTTGACACACTCTTTCATCCCATGGCATTTTAGGAATTGACCAAGGCCCACTTTCACTATGGAGTTGGCTAGAATTTGTCATTATTTTAACAATGCTTATTTTTTTCTTTACACTTCTCAAAATAGAGAGATAATTGTGATCTTCTAGATTAGGGTTTACATCCTTATAATATCTTAATTTTATTTTTTTCTCTAACTCTTTATCACACCACGTTTTATCCTTGTTCTACAAAATGGTGTCTTCCATGATTCTCCGATACCTTAGCCTTATCTTTATCCTTATAATTGTTTTCAAGTCCATAATAAGCTTTCCATCCCTCAATAATCATTTCTCAATGCTATAATTCCAGTTGAGCTTGTGATGAATATAGATTCCAAGATATTTGTGTGAAGTCACTTCCTCCAAATTGTTCTAAGTTATTGTTGTCATATAAGAAGGTATCATAAGTGACCTTATTGAATTTAATGATCACGACCTTAAAAAAAAATACACTTTATAAACTTAAAATTAAAATAATTTAATAAAATTACTTAATAATTTTAGTTATATTATATTTTATTTAATTTTTTTCTTATAAATTTATTCAATCAAATAATTGAAATACAAATTTATTTAAATTATTAATTTATTAAAAATAACTTATAACCAATTATTTAAATCTTTAAATTATTATATTTTAATTTTAATCCTCAAATACAACCCGATGAAATACAAATTTGTTTAAATTATCAATTTATTAAAAATAATTTATAACCAATTATTTAAAATTTTAAATTATTATGTTTTAATTTTAATCCTGAAAATAATGTCCTCAAATACAACATGTTACGCACACAAATAATATCAAAGTTCTTCATCCTACATACTTTTTCTTTTTACTAAAAAATACATCTAATTCCTTCCCTTCTTTTCTATTTCTCCAAAATGCATGCACATTTTCCCTAAATTAAAATCCTCTATGTGCTACCAATTTGAAAAACAAGCTTTCATCATCACTCTTTTGATTTGTGGAAAATTTGGTGATATATTCAAATTTTGTGGCATATTTGCCAATAACTTTAAGATAAGGAACATCTTTTTTAGTTTTTATTGTATTTAATCTTTAAGATATGGAACATGTTTTTTAGTTTTTATTGTATTTAATTTTCATAAACATTTAATAATTTATTAATTTATTTAGGGTTTTTTTTTTAATATTTCATTACATTAGTTTTGTTTTGAATATGAAAGTGAAGAATGTTCCAAAACCTCAAATTTTGAATCCAAAACTTAAAGTTCAAAAATTGAAAAATCCATAAACCTAATGCAAACACTAAAATTGGAATATAAATCCTGAAGTTTGGATCTTCAACCAAATACCCCGATTATCTTTGATTGAAATGAAAAAATAGTATTGGATATTGTGAACCCTATATATTTGAGTAATGTTTCTAGGTTTGGAAACCCACTAAGATGCACACTTGTTGAAACCCTAGATGGTATTATTCGTATTTAAACATATATTACCCAAGTAAGTGAGACGCTTTATCATATAATATTTTATAGCAGTCAAAAGCATCTTAAATATGAAAATGGGTTCAATTATGAAGCCATAAATAAGTTAAAGAATAGAAAATAGATATATTTAAACTTTTCATAAACATTCATACCAATGAAAACCTAAAAACCTAGACACTAAGAGAGTTCATATTTATATTGAGTGGTATTCTTAAATACTAATTATTCATAATAGGTTGGATATGTAGTACATGGTTTTTGAAAGGGAAATATCATTAATTTTTTTAGAAAACTATATGTAGAGTATGTGTTAGGTAAACATGCTAACTCTTTTTGGTCCTTAGCATTATAGGGGTTAGGTTTGACTATGTGACAACATCGTCTCAATGCAAGGCACTTAGATCCAAAATATCCAATCCCCTAACATCGTAGGAGTTTACCTAGGTCATAGCTTCACATTCACCTCATTTGTTTCCATAAACATAAGAAGCATTGCTCCTCCTCACATGGACCATGGTGCATCATGCCACCATTACTAAGGGAACTCACTAGTTGAGACCATCATCTAATGGTAGGATAGGGATAGTGTTTACCAATGACACTAATCATTCCTCATGTAGCAGGGATGGATATCCATCTAGAAATAGAGGTGAATAATCATAATTTTTTTTTTCACATCCCTACACATTATTTGGCCATATTTTCTAAATTCCTTCACCTCATCTCTCCCATGATGGATTCTTAAGCGAGGCTAGTACATTGATATGTACTATTGTTTTTGGATTTATAACTATTCAAGTGATTTTGTTCACATTGATTTTTTCTTAAAGTGTTTATAAAGCTAATATCTAGATTTTAAACCTATGGTTTTTCACTCTATCTTCTACACCCCATAGTATTCATGTGTCCACACCCACTGTAGAAGTGAGTATCATAGTGGAAAAATCCAACATCTCTATTGCACACACTAGGTAATTACTTAGTTTATTTCTTTGTTTGTTTGTTGATCAAATTAATTTATTACTTTTCCTTTTGAGTTTCTTCCAGAGCCAAATTATAATAGAAACTTTTAATGGTTTATACACAGGTTGTTAACCCCATTCTAAACACATAGGTCAATGTCACAACAACTTAAAAAAAAAGGATCAACATCACTGTGTTAAAGATTCCCCTATAATGTTTTCTAAATGTTGTATGTGATTTAGTTATTTGTTGATAAAATTGATTCATTGTTTTGTCTTTTAAGATCTACTTAATGTTTGTTAATTGTTTATGTGTAAGTAAGTGTTGATCTAATTTGTTCTATTCCCAATATTGGTGTTGAAACTAACTTGAATGGGATCAACCAAGAGGTAATATTAGTTAGATCATAAAGCTATATTGTTTTCTATGATATTTTTCTTCAATTTTGTGTGAATGCAATCCTCTTGAGATGTTTGTTTGCAGTTGATCCAGATTATTTTTGGCATGAAATGAGAGTGGAGATATAAAACAGAAATATACAGAGATATTGCAAGAGAGCCAATAATATAACATAGATATATCAGATATATAACAAGAGCCACAGATATACAGTAATACATAATTTCTATTAATGAGGGAAATGTACAAAAAAGTAGAAATACAGAGTGAAAGACTCGCTAGAAGATGATTACAATGAAACATATACTCCCATTTGCAAGAAGATTATTACAGTGAGGCTCTAAAGGCATTTTTAACATAAATAAATCCAAAACCCTAACCCCGGAAGATGAAAATCCAACAGTTTTGTGGAACTCGTTTTGGGTAGTTTGGTGTATTAACTTCTCGTGGGAGTAACTTTGTCTTACGATCTTCGTTTGGGGCACACAATAGCTCGTTGGAAAGTTGTCATCAAGGAGTTTCATTTTGGGGGCTCAATCAAAGATTTCAACTATCATTGAGGTGATTGATATCGAAAAATCTTCATTTAGGCCCTCAAAATGGCCCTGAAATTTTAGGAACCAGAAAACTGCTAAAAATAGTAAACTGCTAGAAGATTGTTTGGAGCCAGTTGGGATAGGTGGGTGGCCACCGATATGCACCTGGATAAATTCTCCCTCCTTAGTAAGAAATTTTTTCCATTGCATTGATTGCCCAGAGAAAGGGAAAAGCGTTTGCTGAATCTACACCTTGATGAGTGACTTTCCTTGTTGGAGAAGTTGCATTGCTTAGCTTATTGAAGGTTGTCATGAACCTATAGATGGGAGGGTTGGACATTTTTAACCATTCTATCTACATGATATTCCTGTGTCTAAAGAAATCTTTACACTTTCCTACAAAATTGTCGACCTGCTTCTGTTGGATAGAAGGAGCTTAGACTGAGGTTGTAGTGCTTGTAGTGTCCTTATGTTCACCTTTTGAACAGATTGTGAAGAATTTGTATTTTATAGTATGAGATACTACCTTGTAGCATTGTTTAGGTGGGCCATTAGTCAGAACTATCTATGGTATCCTTTAGAGATGACCCCCCAAAGTAACAATGGCACTATGGGGTCGAGACTCATAAATAGCATGGTGCTTCCACATATATGGCTCGCCCAAGAGAACATCACAGACATCCAATGGGGAAACATCACATAATACCTCATCCTTGAAGGGTTGGATTTCGTATGACAATCGAAATTGTTGGCTGACACGAAGATCTTATCCCTAGCGAAGCCACCCGATGTTGTAGGGTTACGAGTGTGGTGTTGTCGACAATCTCAATTGTTTGACAACCTCTACTGAGATGAGGTTCTTCGGTCTTCCGCTATCAACAATAAAATGTGGTGGGGTCCCCTTCACCCACATCTGTGAATGAAAAAGGTTCTCCCCCTCTTCAAGATCTAGTGGTTCCTCTAGTTGAATTGTTGTGATCGTGACAATAGTAGCAGGTTTTGCGTCGATGTTCTATCTTCTACCATTATTTTCTGAATCAGATCCTGAATCATGGTTCGACTCCTTGTATTTGATCACAACCACCAATGACTACTTTGAGCGACATTCATCAGCGTTGTGCCAAGGGATTTTGTGGAAATCACATAATTTTCCAATGTCCTTCATCTTTCCGTTACCCTTCTTTTCCTGTGGCTTGGATTGGTTTTTTAAAGGCTGGGTATTAGGGTCGTTTTTACCATATTTTGATCGTTGTCGATTTGCATACCCAAACTCTCGCTTGCTCTAGTGCTTAAATTGTAGCTCGATTTTAACAACATATCGATAAGAACCACCCAGTGATGAGATGTTCATAAAATTCATTTCAGTTTGGACGTATCTGTGTAGAGCCCCATGGTATTTCAGAACCAAATGTCACTCAGAGTTTTGATACCCAACTTGGTGCACAAGGTATGGAACGTATTGGTTAAATATGAAACGGATTGGCCCCTTCTTTCCAGAGTGTGGTCCATATCATGTATTGGTCATCATAGTTTCCAATAGGGTGATATTGTTCCTTGACCGCATCCACAAAAAAATCCCAAGTGGGCTTGGCCCCAAATATTCCGGACTCCTCTGTGGAACTTTTCTCCTAGTAATTTTCCCACCAATGTTTGAGATGGGGGAGATTCTTAAGTAGTGTGAAAGTGATATTTTCCCTATCGAAGAAATTATGAACAGAGAAATAACCTTCTAGCAGATTTAACCATTTTTCTAGGGCATTTGCATCTATCTGTCCTTCAAATACGGAAATATCAAAATTAACATGTACCTTGAAAGGAGAGGTTCCTCCAAAGTGGTCGTTTGATGAAGACTCAGCTATTCTTATCGATAGGCATTGAAGGATGTGGTAAAAATTCTCCATCATTTCGTCCCTCTATTGTGTGAGAGCTTGCTCAAGCAACAAATTAATAGAATCGTCTTCTCTATTTTTTTTCTTTTCTTCTGCCATGGAGGGTTTCTTGGGTGTGAAAGAGTGATTATCCTCAAGAGAGACAAGCTTGAGACCCAACTTTCTATACTTGGATCTTGTCGGGGGCATGCACTAAAAGAAATAATCAAGAGCATCTTGCTCTGATACCATTGATCCAGATTATTTTCGGCACGAAATGAGAGCGGATATATAACACATAAATATATAGAGATATTGCAAGAGATACAATAATATAAAAGATATATATCATATATATAAAAATATCCAAAGATATATATTAATAGAGAATTTCTATTAATGAGCAAAATATACAAACCTGTAGAAATACAAAGTGAAAGACTCGCTAGAATGGTGGTAGCTTATCTATGAGAAGAGATGTGAAGGATAATGTCATTCGAAAGAATATGATTAAAATGAGGCTCTAAAGGAATTTTTAACTTAAAGAAAATCCAAAACCTTAATCCCAGAAGATGAAAAGCCAACAATTTTGTGGACCCTGTTTTGGGTAGTTTAGTGTATCAACTTCCCAGGGGCGTAAATTTGGCATACGATCTTTGTTTGGGGTGCATGATATCTCGTTGGAAATTTATTGTCGAGGAGATTCATTTTGGGGGATCAATCAAATCATTCACCTATCGATGAGGTGATTTATCAAAAAAAAAAACTTCATTTAGGCCCTCAAAATGGCCCCAAAAGTTTAGGAACCGAAAAACTGCTAAAAATAGTAAATTGTCAGAAGACTGTTTGGAGTTGGTTGGGATAGGTGGGTGGCCACCGATATACCCCTATATCAATCCAACATCCTTATAAATAAATGGTATCCATTGCATTGAGTGCCAGGGGGAGAGGGAAAATCATTTACTGAATCGGCATTTTGATGAGTTGCTTGCTTTGTTGGAGAAGTTGCGTTGCTTAGAGTATTGAAGGTTTTCATGAACCTGTGATTGGAAGGGTTGGAAATTTTTAACCAGTCTAGCTACATGATATTCCTGGGTGCATAATTAATCTTTACACTTTGTTGCAATCTTGTCGGCGTGTTTATGTTGTATAGAAGGTGCTTGGACCGAGGCTGTAGTGATTGTAGTGTTCTTATGTTCACCTTTTGAATAGATTGTGAAGAAGTTTAATTTTGTAGTATGAGATACTACCTTGAGGCACTATTTTGATGGGAAAGTAGTTGGAACTAGCTCTGGTATATTGTAGAGATGACCCCCCAATGTAATAATGAAACTGTGATGTCGAGACTCATAAATAACATGGTGCTTCCACATATATGCTTGGCCCAAGAGAACATCACACACATCCAATGGGGAAACATCACATAATACCTCATCCTTGAAGGGATGGATGTCATATGAAAATCGACATTGTTGGCTGACACGAAGATCTCATCCCTGGTGAAGCCACTTGATGTTGTATGGTTGTGGGTGTGGAGTTCTCAAAAATCCCAATTGTTTAACGAGCTTTGCTAAGATGAGGTTCTTATGGCTTCTTCTATCTGTAATAAAATGTAGCGGTGGCCCCTTCACCCACATATATGAATGAAAAAGGTGCTCCCCCTCTTCAGGATCTGTTGGTTATTATGGTTGAATTGTTGTGGCCGCGACAATAGAAGTGGGGTTTGTGTCGATGATCTGTCTTCTACCGGTATTTTCTGAATCAGATCTCAAATCAAGTTCCAACCCCTTGTCTTTGGTCTCAGCCACCAATGACTTCTTTGAGTGACATTCATCGATGTTGTGCTAGGTGATTTTGTGGGAATCGTGCTATTTTCTAGTGTCCTTCATCTTTTTGTTACCCTTTTTTTCCTTTGTCTTGGAATGGTTTTCTTAAGACTAGTGGTTAGGATCATATTTACCATATTTTGTTTGTTTCATATTTGCAAACCCGAACTCCCGCTTGTTCTGGTGCTTAAATTTCTTCTCGATTTTAAAAACATATCAATAAGAAACACCCAGTGATGAGATGTCCAGAAAATCCATTTCAGTTTGGATGTATCTGTGTAGAGCCCCATGGTATTTCAGAACCATATGTCACTTGGAGTCTTTGATACCCATATTGGTTTGCAAGGTATGGATGATATTTGTGAACTGTGACATTTCTTGTTCCCCCTCTTTTCCCAGTGTGTTTCATCTCATGTATTGGGCGTCATAGTTTCCAACAGGGTAACATTGTTCCTTGACCGCATCCACGAAAAAATCCCAAGTGGGCTCAACCCCATATTTTCCAGACTCCTTGGTGGAACTTTGCTCCTAGTAAGTTTCCCACCAATGTTTGACATGGGGACATCCTTAAGGAGTGAGAAGGTGATCTTTTCCTTGTCGGATAAATAATGAACACATAAATAACCTTATATCATATTTAACCATTTTTCTAAGGCATTGACATATATCTTTCCTTCAAATATGGGAATATCAAAATTAAATTGTACCTTGAACGACGAGGTGACTCCAAAGTGGCCACTTAATGAAGACGCGCTTGTTGTTATATACATGCATTGAAGGATGTGGGAAAAATTCTCCATCATTTCATCCCTCTTTCGCATGAGATCTTGCTCAAGCAATAGATTAATAGAATCGTATGCTCTATCGTTTTTATTTTCTTCTGTCAAGGATTTCTTGGGCATGCGAGAGAAATTATCCTCAAGAGAGACAAGCTTGAGACCCAACTTTCTATACTTGGACCTTTTCACGTATATGCACTAAAAAAAACAATCAAGAGCAGCCCACTCTGATACCACTAATCTAGATTATTTTCGGCATGAAATGAGAACGAAGATATGACATAGAAATATACAAAGATATTGCAAGAAAGCCAATAATATAACATAGATACATATGATCTATAACAAGATCCACAGATATACAATAATACACAATTTATATTAATGAGTGAAATGTACAAAACTGTAGAAATACAGAGTGAAAGACTCACTAGAATGGTGGCAACATATCTCTAAGAAGGGATGTAATAGCTACTCACATTTGCAAGAAGATAATTACAATGAGGCTCTAAAGGAGGTTTTAACATAAATAAAATCCAAAACCCTAACCTCGGAAGATGAAAATCCAACATTTTTGTGGACCCCGTTTTGGGTAGTTTGGTGTATCAACTTCCTGGGGGCATAACTTTGGCATACACTCTTTGTTTGGGGTGCATGATAGCTCGTTGGAAAGGTATCGTCGAGGAGATTCATTTTGGGGGCTCAATAAGAGCCTTTAGCTATCATTGAGGTTATTGATACTAAAAATACCTTCATTTAGGCCCTCAAAATGGCTCCAAAAGTTTAGGAACGAAAAAGATGCTAAAATTAGTAAATTTCCAGAAGACGGTTTGGAGCCAGCTTGGATTGGTGTGTGGCCACCGATATCCACCTAGATCAGCAATGCTAAACTAGAGATACTACTATTTCTTGTGAACGTGATTCACATTCCCTATCTCCCATCTTAATAGATAAACATGTATTTTCTATTAGTACTTTAAGTAGTCTTGAGTTGACATGCATTGTTGGCATAGTGGTTGTCACAACATGCTCAATGTGAGCACTCACACGTAAGTAATCACTATTTGATTTTCAATAGTTTATAATGAGTTTTAAATTAGTCATCATGTAATCACATTGATCACAATATTTATAAGGTGGTTTTTTATATTTATTTAATAAAAAATAATAATTCATTAATATGTGTGTTGTTTACCTCATCCAACCTAGTCATGACATTCTTGTTTCCATAGGTATTCAAATAAACCAAAGTATTTTCATTTTATTTTTTTTCTGAATACCTCTGGAAATAACTCTCACCGCATAAATCTAATCAATAAAATTTGTTTTGTAACCAAGGTTGTCCATAAGGAATAGGTAATATTTAAGTATGATGTGATTTAATTGTTCAATATAATAGTGTAATTAAATTGTGTCTACAATTTTAAATCATTTGAGAAGTTCGTTTTTCCATCCCAATGTCACTACCACTTTACATGCACCGATTGTTCCCTCCAATTTTTATGACCTAGGAGAACTTGCAACATGATGTCCACATGACTACTCCATCAAATATTTAGATATCAACCATACATGCACCCTTTGGAATTCCATCTTCATTACCTGCATGTTTCAATATAGTCAAGTTCATATAGGACCACAATAGAACATAACAAGATGTTATCATTATTATCCTAGGCCTCAAGTTGTTGGACCATTTATCCCTACACCCATTGGCTTTCCAATTTTTCTCAGCATGGCCCAAATTTAGGTATTATACATCAACTTAATTCCATCAAATTACAGTGTGTTGATATGGTTTTAGTTAATGTTTTCATTATTTTTATTCACCCTAATTTCTCAAGAATGTGTTATTTGCAACACATTACAAGTGGTTCTCAAGTTCATCATGCAACAGTTGTTCATATAATACAAGTCCTTCCAACTTCCAACATTTTATTTTCTCTCACCATGGCTAGCACTAAGGTATTTCAATGTTTTCTATATTCTTTCTTAATTCCACAGCTTATTTTTGTAGTCCTCATAACGACTTCTTATTTCCCCACATTTAGTCAAAAATTCAAATACCTTCTTTTTTTATTTATCTATCACTACATTTGTCAGTGTTTCATTGTTTCACGACATGCCTTACTCCAAGGTATTTAACAAGTTAAATCTGTCCATTGGCATGTATGGTATTCATGTTATTTTTAATTTATACATCTAATTGGTTCAACGCATGTTGATTACAAACAATCAAAAGAGATTTTCATGTCCATTAACTCCAAAATATCAAAGGCCTTTTGTACTTTCATTTTTTAGGTGTGAATTCACACATTAGCATGGTTGATCCTTTAGCTAGTGCCACTATACCTACCATCAATGTTTTTGGCCCCAATAATGTACATTCTATCAATGGTGCATACACTATCTTTTCCTCTATTGATGATTCATCTACTGCTATTTCCTCTACCATCGATGAATCTTATATTGTCACATATATTTTTGTTTCCTTGGATCACAATGTTTGATTGATGACTTTGTCTCCTAGACAGGAATGCCAAACTCTTAGAACACCCTCAATTTTCTTAATGAGATGAACAATATATGATCTTATTATTAACAAAATATGAATTTCCATATAGGCTTTCAAAACTATTTGAACACAATGGTTGTATATTTTGTAGCAAATTATTGTAGAGAGGATTGCAATGAGGAAGATGACACCACATGTAACCCTACCCCACTTAGATATAATATTTTTTTGTTATATTGAATATTAATTTTATTTTTTAAGTTTGTTAATTTATAAAATGGGAAGAAAACTCGTAAATGTTGTCTCATTTGCATTATCCATAAATGAACATTAATATTAGAGGTAAATGATCTCAATCTTTGTCCAGGAAAAAAGAAGAGAAAGATTAATTTTGGAAATGCCTCTAGAAATGGCAAGGGTGGTGAGGCATGGTGAGTTCCTCCATTTTCCATGGTGTACATATGGATTTAGTACTTTTGTCAAGATATTCTATTTTTCACTTTATACACATGTCATTTTGTAATTTGTGCATGATATACCATTTTTCACTTTATACACCACAAGTCATTTTGTAATTTGTGCATGATATGACATTTTTCACATTATACACCACAAGTCATTTTGTAATTTGTGCATGATATGTCATTTTTCACTTTATACACCACAAGTCATTTTGTAATTTGTGCATGATATGTCATTTTTCACTGTATACACCGAAAGTCATTTTGTAATTTGTGCATGATATGAAATTATGTAACATATGTTTACTTTTAGGCACCATATATGTACTTTGGACTTGATGGGACATGATCTAATATATGTACTTTATTTTGGAATATACATTTTAGGCATGATTTAATATATATTAATTTTTTTTTTAATGATATAGTATGTAGCATTTATAATTTTGAACAAAATTATTCAATTTTTTTTTATGCGGAATTTATGAGTTTTTTGGCCATGATTTTATAGAATTATTATTTTCTACTTTTATCAATTATCAAAATAGATTTTTTGTTTCATTTATATATGTTTTAATGTGATATTAATGGGAATGAATATGAACAATAAATTCAATACAAATAGGGAAAATTTGCAAAATAACTACCGCATATCGACGAGTCATTAGTTCATGGACTTGTGACAATGAAATAGTGCTATGGTATCCCTTATCCTATGATTTTCACTACCCTAAAGGTGTTTTTCTGAAATTTCCCAAAGACAAAGATTCACCCAATGTGAGGCATTACAAAAATTTTCATTCTAGGATCAAGTTTGCAAATCCTTGTCTTGGATATTTGTGGACATTTGTTGGTTGTTGGGTTTCCAAAAAACACTTTTTAGAGATGACACATTGCAATTTTGTTGATCCAATTGATTTTTATTACCATAGGACCACTTTTCCCAATGTCTTTGAAGGACTCCAAACCACAAGTTACAACTCATGATAAAATTTAAACCTAACCTTGGATCAAGGAGACATTAGTTCCATTGGAATCGTTAAAAGAGAGTAGCACTAGGTGCACCCTTTTCAATTTCATGTAATGTAGTTTTATAAAAACTTCCATGTAGTTCTTATTTTGTGAACTTCCAAGTGGCACACCTTCTACATTTGGCATCATTTTTTTGTAAATGCTTAATTTTTCAATCCCTTCCTATATAAGTTGTAACATACCCCATCCTAGATGAGGTCCATTATGAGAGGAAAACACATTAAAATTAATATTTATGCTTAATAATTTATTTTAGCTTACCATCTAAAGATCACACATAGATTTAACCATTTATGATACCATAATTTTAAATGCATCAAACAACATATATAAAAAAATGTGAATGCATCTAACAAACACACAACATTCAAAAATTCATTTGCACAACATACTAATCATAATAAAACAACATAACACGTATTTGTCTATAAATATTAACTAATTGGTTTCATATGAAGGATGAACCTCCCATACATAGGAATTTCTATTCATTTTCTCTCAACAACTAGCCACCCCTGAGCTGAGGCTATGAGTCCACAAGGATATTTGGTCGTCTCAATTATCCACTCTCCACATGCAGCAACCCAACCCAAATTCTACTCCAACAACAATTCTAATCCACCAAGTTTTATACCCCACAACCTACACAACCCAAGAAATGTACACCTTTCACTGCTTTTAGTCCATCGGGTTGTACCATTCATATCAAGGATTTCAGTGCATTTAGTTGGCCAGAAATTTCTCAACTAGGGACTTCCAGGAACTCCCAACTTCTCTAGGATTTTTCACAACATCTTTCACAAGGCTCTTGAACCATTTCCTCAAAAGGAAAACATACTATGAGCTTACGACCCATTTTATAGGAACATTGTAATATACCTAGGGAGGTAATATGGGTTGTAATATGGGAGGTACAAAATGGGAATGGGGGTTAAGTATCATTATTGGAGGTTATTCAATGTAAGGTGGACTAGGTCCATCATAGTACTAAATAAGGCCCATTATGGTAGATACATATAATAAATGGGTAATTAGAAATAATAAATGGGCTTTCTAGAAGATTCCTTCTCTATAATGTTCCTATGAGATAGAGAATACTATAAAAGTATAAGTAAGAAATGTAATTGGCATGGTGAAGAATATTGTTGATGTACAAGCAAGTATTGTTTGACTTTTATCCTTATGTAAGGATTAACATATGGTGTTACCCTTCCACAAGGGTTTTCTCTACATTTCTTGTGTTTAATGTTATGGTTAATGTTTTGGGTTTATGATTGGTCATTTCTGAATATATTTGCATATCTATTATTTGTATACAACATTTGGTATCATAGATCTTTCCTTGGGCAAGAAGAGAAGAATTTTTTGATATTTTTGCAGAATTTTTCTAAGAAAAAAAAGCGGTTGGCAAAATTTAGGCTCTTATATGAGCCTTTATTCTTGTAATTTTCATAAATTAATTGGATATTTGGATTCCTCTTGGAAAAATACCCAATTTCAAAAAAAACATTAGCTGAAATGAAGTCTGGGAAGTCAATTTATGAGCATTTTAAATTCAGAAAATTTTTAGGGTTTTTCCAAAAAAGGTCGTGATTTTCTGTCGTACGTTCTTTTAAACCCTAGTTTTGATGCAGATTTGTTCCAAGAAATATTTTTTGTACTAGAAAATATGATAGCCCTAGTATTGAATAATTCACAAAAGAAAGGAAGTAAACTTGTAAAGAGCATTGGACATATTGGGTAGGTTTTAATTTAAGAGGTGATGCAACCATTTGGTGGAAATCATTTTTCTCTAACCAATTTGAAAAATTTTTGTTGAAGCATTGGAAAAATTAATTTTAGACAAGTGGTATCGTTCCAAGAGTAAGGATAAATAATGCACCAAGGGTTCATTTTCAGGGGGAAAATCTATATTACATGTTCATGGTTGTATTCATAAAGAAAATGTCATTGTTTCTATTAACCCTAGTTGCAGGAATAATTTTGTCAATATTCTGTTGGTTAACAGATTGCAAGTTCCTACAAAGAATATTCAAGGCACATAGGTTAAGGGTGAAAATGTTCAAATTTTTAAATATTTGAAGCTCAGTATGGATAAATATGTGTTGCCTTCATATTTTTATGCTATAGATATGGAGGAGGTGGATATTGTTTTGGGATTCCCTTGGATGGCCACCATTGGTACAATTAATATCAATGTGCAAAAGAAGTTTTTGAAACTTGGTACAAGAAAAAGAAGGTTACAATGCAAGATGTCTCTATTTGTAAGAAATAAGGGCCTGTGAGGGAAAACATAGAAGTTATTCAAGAGTCTGAAGTAGAATCAGAGGAAAAATCTACAACAAGAGATGCGGCAAAGCCATGGAAAGGGCACAATAAGTCAGAAGAGCTCATGATAGCAAACACAAAATTTCTTGCAGAGTCTGTAGTTGAATCTGAGGCAGAGTCTACAAAAGGAGATGAAGCAAGGCCACATGAAGAAAATAGTAATTAATTTAAGGAGGTTATTGACTCCAAGGCACAAGGGGTTTCATATTTGAAGGAACCAATTCCTACAATTTTTGTATATCTCCATCCACATAATAATGAGTGACATTAGTCATATAGACAAGGATGTGCGTATCCAATTCCTACAATTTTTGTATATCTCCATCTACATCATAACGAGTGACATTAGTCATATAGAAAAGGATGTGCACATCAACACACTTATGCACCAGCAGGGAACCAGAAAGCACACCATCCAATAGGTGCATGGAGGATTCCTAGCACTACCAGGAGACAACAAGTTAGAGACTCAACCCCATACCAACATCAGAACGATGAAGAACAATATAGCAAGGAAGTAAGTGGAAATCATATTCATGTTCCATTAGAATGGATGGATCGTCATACTTGATAGCAGTTGGCTACAATTCTCAGTCACTCATATCGTATGGTCTCTTCTCATGTTTCGGGGACCAAAAATTCTTAAGGGGGGTGGAATGTAATATACCTAGGGAGGTAATATGGGTGGTAATATGGGAGGTAGCC
>JASDQU010106954.1:62021-75001 GCA_032191745.1 Picea mariana | reverse complement strand
AAGGCGTTGTCTCTTAACTGAAAAATGGGGATCTTTGCCTTTGAGTTGGACACATAGTCCCTTAAGGCAAAACACCTTGCCATGCCTTCCAACCATGATTTTGCGCGTTCACTGGCGCGACCCCTGGAAAACTTCGGAAGTTTGATCTTCTGCAACTCTCGCTTGATGTCTTCAGGTGGAGGTCCTCCCCCTGAATCCCTTGACGCTTCTGGATTACCCGTTCCAGACGGTGGGGGTTCCACTTCAGTCCCTTCTGGTTGTCACCACTTTAAAGTCTCATTAATGGCTTCCAACGAGTGCAGTATGAGGGCTAGTTCGGGCGCTGGCGGTGGTGGCACTAGCGGTGTTGGCAGTGTTTACGATGACGCTCCCCTACCTCAATTCCCTTGAGTCCTGACCATCATGTATGCTTTGACCTGCATCAACCAAAGTTGTCAGGGTGAGTTCCAGGATGTTTCAAATTAGTGCTACTCAAACTAGAAATAGGGTTAGGCATAAGTTTTCTTTACTTGTCTGTAAACAAACATTACTCCATTAGGGGATTGGCTAGGTTAGGGTTAGGATTAAGCGTCTAAGCTTGATTTCTTCGCCCCTACAAAAAGGACTATTGGTTACCTTGCCCTGTAGCTATGCTAGCCTTGCGCCTTACTCGCCATTTCCTATGCTTACTCTCCTAGTGCATATGCCGCCTCCTTCCTGCTGGTCCTAGTCTAAGCCCTTTTAACTTTTCGCTTACAACTTGATTAAAGTGTCTTTCGACCTTATGTTTATTAATTTACACCAAAAGGCGTACACCTATTGACAATGGGCACAATTAATGGTCTTTTAATCTTATTTAACCTTAAACCCTTATCAGATGGCTATGTATTGAAGATGTTGGCATATTCTTAGTCGTCCTCCAAAATCAATGGGTCAGATTTATTGTTCATAACTTTCTTGCATTTATTGAAGCATCCGTTAACATGTTTACTTTTTTTTTTTACATTTACCTAATCACATAAAAAAAATGTTGTAAGGTTCTATAATTACCACGTTTAATGTTTAAATAGGATTAAATCGTGGCATCTAAATAGTTATCCACAACTGCCAGCCACGTTTCGGCATTCACCAGCGCTATGTACCTTTCGGCGTTAGTGTTCTTCTTAAGACGCTTCGCTTGGTGGGTGGTCTTGGGTATGACAATTAAAGTATTTATATGTGAAATTATTTGTAAAAGTCACATCGTGTGGTGCGTTGGCAAGGCAGACTTTGTAAAGACTTGACCGGTGGGGAGGTCCATGATTTTATAGAATTATTATTTTCTACTTTTATCAATTATCAAAATAGATTTTTTGTTTCATTTATATATGTTTCAATGTGATATTAATGGGAATGAATATGAACAATAAATTCAATACAAATAGGGAAAATTTGCAAAATAACTACCGCATATTGCCGATTCATTAGTTCATGGACTTGTGACAATGAAATAGTGCTATGGTATCCCTTATCCTATGATTTTCACTACCCTAAAGGTGTTTTTCTGAAATTTCCCAAAGACAAAGATTCACCCAATGTGAGRCATTACAAAAATTTTCATTCTAGGATCAAGTTTGCAAATCCTTGTCTTGGATATTTGTGGACATTTGTTGGTTGTTGGGTTTCCAAAAAACACTTTTTAGAGATGACACATTGCAATTTTGTTGATCCAATTGATTTTTATTACCATAGGACCACTTTTCCCAATGTCTTTGAAGGACTCCAAACCACAAGTTACAACTCGTGATAAAATTTAAACCTAACCTTGGATCAAAGAGACATTAGTTCCATTGGAATTGTTAAAAGAGAGTAGCACTAGGTGCACTCTTTTCAATTTCATGTAATGTAGTTTTATAAAAACTTCCATGTAGTCCTTATTTTGTGAACTTTCAAGTGGCACGCCTTCTACATTTGGCATCATTTTTTTGTAAATGCTTAATTTTTCAATCCCTTCCTATATAAGTTGTAAGATACCCCATCCTAGATGAGGTCCATTATGAGAGGAAAACACATTAAAATTAATATTTATGCTTAATAATTTATTTTAGCTTACCATCTAAAGATCACACACAGATTTAATCATTTATGATACCATAATTTTAAATGCATCAAACAACATATATAAAAAAATGTGAATGCATCTAACAAACACACAACATTCAAAAATTCATTTGCACAACATACTAATCATAATAAAACAAAATAACACTTATTTGTCTATAAATATTAACTAATTGGTTTCATACGAAGGATGAACCTCCCATACATAGGAATTTCTATTCATTTTCTCTCAAAAACTAGCCACCCCTGAGCTGAGGCTATGAGTCCACAAGGATATTTGGTCGTCTCGATTATCCACTCTCCACATCCAGCAACCCAACCCAAATTCTACTCCAACAACAATTCTTATCCACCAAGATTTATTCCCCACAACCTACACAACCCAAGAAATGTACACCCTTCACTGCTTTAAGTCCATCGGGTTGTACCATTCATATCAAGGGTTTCAGTGCATTCAATTGGCCAGAAATTTCTCAACTAGGGACTTCCAGGAACTCCCAACTTCTCTAGGATTTTCACAACATCTTTCACAAGGCTCTTGAACCATTTCCTCAAAAAGAAAACATACTATGAGCCTACAACCCATTTTACAAGCACATTGTAATATACCTAGGGAGGTAATATGGGTTGTAATATGGAAGGTACAAAATGGGAATGGGGGTTAAGTATCATTAGTGGAGGTTATTCAACGTAAGGTGGACTAGGTCCATCATAGTACTAAATAAGGCCCATTATGGTAGATACATATAATAAATGGGTAATTAGAAATAATAAATGGGCTTTCTAGAAGATTCCTCTTCTAGAATGTTCCTATGAGATAGAGAATACTATAAAAGTATATGTAAGAAATGTAATTTTCATGGTGAAGAATATTGTTGATGTACAAGCAAGTATTGCTTGACTTTTATCCTTCTGTAAGGATTAACATACGGTGTTACCCTACCACAAGGGTTTTCTCTACATTTCTTGTGTTTAATGTTATGGTGAATGTTTTGGGTTTATGATTGGTCATTTCTGAATATATTTGCATATCTAGTATTTTTATACAACATTTGGTATCATAGATCTTTCCTTGGGCAAGAAGAGAAGAATTTTTTGATAGTTTTGCAGAATTTTTCTAAGAAAAAAAAGGGGTTGGCGAACTTTAGGCTCTTATATGATCCTTTATTCTCATAATTTTCATAAATTAATTGGATATTTGGATTCCTCTCGGAAAAATACCCAATTTCAAAAAAAAAATTAGCCGAAATGAAATCTGGGAAGTCAAGTTATGAGCATTTTAAATTCAGAAAATTTTTAGGGTTTTTCCAAAAAAGGTCGTGACTTTCTGTCATACGTTCTTTTAAACCCTAGTTTTGATGCAGATTTGTTCCAAGAAATAATTTTTTTACTGGAAATATGATAGCCCTAGTATAGAATAATTCACAAAAGAAAGGAAGTAAACTTGTAAAGAGCATTGGACATATTGGGTAGGTTTTAATTTAAGAGGTGATGCAACCATTTGGTGGAAATCACTTTTCTCTAACCAATTTGAAAACTTTCTGTTGAAGCATTGGAAAAATTAAGTTTAGACAAGTGGTATCGTTCCAAGAGTAAGGATAAATAATGCACCAAGGGTTCATTTTCAGGGGGGAAATCTATATTACATGTTCATGGTTGTATTCATAAAGAAAATGTCATTGTTTCTATTAACCCTAGTTGCAGGAATAATTTTGTCAATATTCATTTGGTTAACAGATTGCAAGTTCCTACAAAGAATATTCAAGGCATATAAGTTAAGGGTGAAAATGTTCAAATTTTTAAATATTTGAAGCTCAGTATGGATAAATATGTGTTGCCTTCAAATTTTTATGCTATAGATATGGAGGAGGTGGATATTGTTTTGGGATTCCCTTGGATGGCCACCATTGGTACAATTAATATCAATGTGTAAAAGAAGTTTTTGAAACTTGGTACAAGAAAAAAAAGGTTACATTGCAAGATGTCTCTATTTGTAAGAAATAAGGGCTTGTGAGGGAAAACATAGAAGTTATTCAAGAGTCTGAAGTAGAATCAGAGGAAAACTCTACAACAAGAGATGCAGCAAAGCCATGAAAAGGGCACAATAAGTCAGAAGAGCTCATGATAGAAAACACAACATTTCTTGCGGAATCTATAGCTGAATCTGAGGCAGAGTCTAAAAAAGGAGATGAAGCAAGGCCACATGAAGAAAATAGTAATGAATTTAAGGAGGTTTTGGACTCCAAGGCAAAAGGGGTTTCATATTTGAAGGAACCAATTCCTACAATTTTTGTATATCTCCATCCACATCATAATGAGTGACATTAGTCATTTAGACAAGGATGTGTGCATCCTATTCCTATAGTTTTTGTATATCTCCATCCACATCATAACGAGTGACATTAGTCATCTAGAAAAGGATGTGCACATCAACACACTTATGCACTAGCAGGGAACCAGAAAGCACACCATCCAATAGGTGCATGGAGGATTCCTAGCATTACCAGGAGACAACAAATTAGAGACTCAACCCCATACCAACATCGGAACGATGAAGAACAATATAGAAAGGAAGCAGGTGGAAATCATATTCATGTTCCATTAGGATGGATGGATCGTCATACTTGATAGCAGTTGGCTACAATTCTCAGCTACTCATATCGTATGGTCTCTTCTCATGTTTTGGGGACCAAAAATTATTAAGAGGGGTGGAATGTAATATACCTAGGGAGGTAATATGGGTGGTAATATGGGAGGTAGCCAATGTAAATGGGGGTTAATTATCATTAGCAGAGGTTATTCAATGTAAGGTGGACTAGTTCCACCATAGTATTAAATAAGGCCCACTATGGTAGTTACATATAATAAATGGGTAGTTAGAAATAATAAAAGGGATTTCTAGAAGATTCCTTCTCTAGAATGTTCCTATGATATAGAGAATAATATAAAATGATATGTAAGCAATGTAATTGCAATGCTAAAGAATATTTTTAATGTACACATAATTATTGCTTGACAAGTTTTATCCTTTTGTAACGATTAATATATGGTCTTACCCTTCCTCATGGGTTTTGTCCAAATTTCTTGTGTTTAATGTTATGGTGAACATTTTGTATTTATTATTGGTCATTTCTGAATATATTTGCATATATAGTATTGGTATACAACACACACAAGCCAAATTTCCATCACAACAACTAAACAATGGTTACCTTCAAGAACAACATGGATGGTGCTCTTCCTGACACTCAACACCACTCTTGTTGCTCCATACCTGCGTGTAAAAAATGTCTCCTTTCTACATACGAAGTTCCCTTCTTCTCCCTTGCTTTCTTAACTCTCACTCATCCCAAATATTATTGACAGTACTTCAGCCCCATACTCCCAATAACTCTGGGATGTAACTCCTCACACCCACCCATTTACATGAGTCTAATGATTGGCTTTGGGAACACTCAATAACAAATAGAAGGTTATACATAACGATATTAATTCTAGGAAAGTGGGTTGGATTAATACCCATGAATATTTCCCCTTGGACCCCTCTCTCTTGTGGAATAATATCACCCCCCCCCCCACATCATTTTCATCCCTCTCGTATCACATCCAGTTGTTACTACTTTATTATTCATTTCAATGTTCATAATATACAATTCGACCCCCAACGATATTAATCAATATGGGCTCTTTTTCTCAATCATATCAACTCACTAGCCTAAATCACATTTATACAATTACATTATAATTGGAGGGGATTAAAACCAAGGATGTTATATTCCCCTCCCTTTATTTTTGCATTGTCTTCAGTGCACATGTCCACTAAGTGTACATTCATTGTATAATTCTGGCTCTCCATCCTTAATCAACATACAGGATCTCTAGCCTAATATCACATGGGAATTATGGACCAAAAGCATAAATACATAGGAAATCCAACCCAAAAACCATACATACATAACACATTGGCATTCTTCGATAGTTATCTCAATTTCCACTAGCTGTCTTCCATGCAACCTACCCAATACAAGGAATGTACCCCTTCACTACTCTCATTCCATCGGGCTATACCATTTGTTTATCAAGGTCTCTCTAGCACATGTAACTAGTAATATCACTCTTGGGATATCAAGGGACTCACTCCTAGAAAAATTATCAGTAAAACAACAACAATAAATTTGTTATAGTGCAACTCACACAAGAGTTCACTCTTTAGACCTAACAACTTGGTTCTTCAACATTGCAACTCACACATAGGAGTTCACTCTCCAATACTGACAATTTGTTTCTTCAATCGTCAGTTCCAAACCAGTCCTAGAATTTGCCATCCACTGTTATTATAATCCTTCAACTCAAGCATCCCTTTCACTGTTACATAGTCCATCAGTTGATCCATCATTTGCTAGGGTTTTCTTACATAGGTAAATTCCAACTTATTGCTACACTTCCACTAGAAATTTTCAACCCATGGAAATCATTTCATCTACACCATATGCATACAGTCAATATGAGACATCATCATACAATTTTCCATTATAAATTTCAAATTTGTTTTATTTAGGAGAATATAATTTCCTAAGCATGATTTTTCTACCCATAATTGTTTGGCTCTTGCAGCAATAGACATTGATATTCTTCATGGGATTACACTATTTCCATATCCAAGACCATTTTTCATACATTTTCTCGATTTTCACTCAACCAAATAGATTGTTAGCATATCATAACAATTTTCAATTAGTGATTTCTCAAATTCGTTTTATACTAGAAAATAAAATTTCCCAGACATAAGATTTCTTCTCCTTATGTTTGGATCTTGCATTAGCAAGAAGTGGTATTCCTTATGGGTTTACATCATTTCCACATCGAAGACCATTTTTCTTGCAATTTCTTTAACTTTCATCCAACCAAACAATTATCCGTTCAAATTATAATTTCATTGCCCCATTTTCAATTAGCGCATGAAGTAATTTCAAAATTATATTACTCTAAAAATTCAATCACTTCCAACCATTATTCATACTAAATGGAATGAACTATCATTCCTTGCACATGCATTCTCTATCATACCAAGCTTTTCATAATGCAAGCAAACATTATCAAGAAACTGATGTTCCAATACCTATGGCCACATTTACATAATACATCATTGCATTGACTCCAAAACACTAAAAATTTTAAACCTGTTAAGTAAAGAAATGCATAATATTCTTAAGAAAAGAATAAATTAATCAATGGCTCGCACACATAGTACACAAAGATTTACACTGAAAACCCTTAACCGAGAGAAATATAGCCTTCCTAGGTTTCACACCTCTCAAATGTTTATTTTCTTAATTTCACGATTTACAATACAATATATACAATATTTTAGGTATTCCACGACTACCAAAACCCTAATCCCTTAACCTGAGATTAATTTAGAAAACCACTAAAAATAGAAAAAAAATGCTAAAATAGAAAAAAATGCCCAAAAAAAACAATTTGACGTGTTGTCGAGAGTTGAAGGCTTCGCCTAAGAAGGGGGGAAATCATGCCCCCATACGAATCCCCCTTGAAAAACCATATTACATGCATGTACACAAAGAGCTTCAGGTGGTGGGATCATCAAACCCTATCGTCAGATCCGATGCACCCACACACACACATGCAAAGAATATAATGTTGAAATAATGTAACTGCAAAGTGTATTCTAATGATTATTGTTGTATTATTCATTAGATCAATCCCTATATAGCAGACTAATCATGTCGGCTATTGTAAAATACCAAATCCCCTTTTGCGAATTGATCAAAACATAATTTTAATAGGCAGAATAAGAAGTCGGCCCCATAATATATTAAAGTTGGTTATAACCACCCAGAAGAAGATGTCAGCCCTGACAGTGAAGAGACACCTCTGTCCACATGTGACAGAGTTGTATAAATAAGGAGGATAGCACCTCACTTAGACACACACTAACTTGTTCATTGAGAAGCAAGTTTCGAAGCTGCAGTCGGAGAAGAGAGAGAGAGAGAGAGGCACATTCTTGGGAGAGGAATTTCTGTATTTGTTTGAGTTATATCTTGGCATTGTATTGGATATCTATAATAAGAAAGTTTTGCTAGGTTTTCTCCCCCATGAGGGTTTCCCGGGATAAATGATGTGTCTCTTGTGATTGTGTATTTCTCACTGATCCTATCTTATGTTATTGTTATCTAGTGAAATGCAAAGAACTCTAATAATAAATTAAAAATTAACTTGGTATCAGAGCTAATATGAAGAGAGCATCTTTCACAAGAGAAAGTAAAAAACGTCAATGTTGTCATACATGCAAATTAGGGATTTTTGTTGATGAAGTATTTCATCCCTAAAACCGTCTAGAAAAGTGTACCCTTCCTCAAGGATCACTTTGGCATCCTTAGCGCAACTTTTTAGTGGCTAGATCTCCCAGAAAGTGAAACCCTAGTTTTCACAAAGTACGAGAAGTACAAGAAAACCAGAGTACCAGAGTACCAGAATTACCAGAGTACCAGAAGTACCAGAAAACTAGAAGCACCAGTCTAGAAATATGTAGATCAAGTTTGGAGGGGTAAAAATTTGATTTTCTCAGATCCAAACACACCAGGATACTCACCTCAGCGAAGCACAACTCCTGGTAAGTTCAGAATTTGATTTTGAGCATTTTCATTTTTGGTCATTTTCCTAGCTCCAGGTAAAAGATGTCTGCAAGAACTAAGCTTGTTGACAAGATGGAAGGTGTGTAAAACTTTTGTGCCTGGAAGTATAGGATTGGACTCATTCTTTAAGATAATGACCTAGCAAGATTCGTCAAAGAAGAAGTGTTGGAACTCGACGATGCTGCAGACAAAGAAAAGCATCAAAAGGACACAATAAGGGCCAAAAGAATCATTACAGATTCAATCAAAGATCACTTGATCCCTTATGTCTAATCAAAGAAGACTCTGAAATAAATGCTTGATGCCCTAAACAAACTATATGAAGGAAATAACATAAATCAGAAGATGAATCTAAGAACTCAGCTCAAGAATACAAGGATGCAGAAAGGAGAATCAATCCAAGAATATTTCTCCACAATATCCCAATTCAAATAAAAACTAGAAGCAATCGGAGATGCTATAGATGAAGACAAACTTATAGTGACGGCCCTTAATGGTCTCACAAGAATTTGGGATGCATTCATCCAAATGATTTGTGCCAGAATGGAGAAACTAAAATTTGACGGTCTATGGGAAGAATGCATTCAAGAAGAAACAAGAGTAGCTAACCGAGAGGTTTTACTAGCAAGAGATGAAGATAAAGCCCTATATACTCACACTAAAGGAGGAAGGAATAAGTCTTACTTCTATAAAGAAACTCATAAAGAGTATCACCCCCAAAACAAATCTCAACCAAAGATATTCTGGAAGAAAGGACAACGAAAGGAAAGAGATTACTCATCTGTCCAATGATACCATTGTGACAAGATGGGACATATTGCAAGATATTGTCCAGTCAAACGAGAAGAATACAAGAGGAAAAATAAGAGACATCATTCCCATGTAGTTGAAGATGAAAAGCCACCCGCAAAGATGTTAAGAGAACAAATTAAAGACTATGTCTTAATCTTGGCCTTCTCAGGATCGATAACACATGGAGAGGACACTTGGATCATTGATAGTGGTGCCTTCAAGCACATGATAGGTCAAAGAGATATTCTCTCTTGCATTTCAGAAAATAAGTTTTCTTAGAAAGTGACACTTGGATATGATTATCAATACCCTATCAGGGGATTGGGAGAATCAAACTATAAGCTTAATTCAGGAAATTCAATGAAGATGAAGGACATACACTATGTACCAGGTTTGACAAAGAACCTACTCTCCATATCATATTTAGAAAAGAAAGGCTTTAGAGTTTCCTTTATAGATGGATAAGTTCGTATGTGGGATAAAGGAGAAACTTGGAAAGAAGCAATCGTCATTGGAAAAGAAGAAGGTGGCATGTATAAGCTAAAGGGTCACTCAGAAGCCGCCATGACCCATGCCATTGAGAATCCATGTGAACTTTGGTGTAGAATATTAGCCCACATAAACTACAAGGTGCTACCATATGTATGCAAAGCAATCACAGGTCTACCAGAACTCAAGCTTGACCATGAAGGCGTGTGCAATGGATGTGCACAAGGGAAGAACATCAAGAACCCTTTTCCGAAGAGAGACATCAAAGAAGAAAGAGTCCTAGAACTCATTCATTCAAATGTATGTGGCCCAATGTCGTCATCCTCCATTAGTGGGTATGTATACTATGTATCTTTTATTGATGATTATTCTCGTAAGACCTGGGTGTACTTTTTGAAATCAAAAGATGAAGTGTTCAATAAATTCAAGGAATTCAAATTCTTGATAGAGAATCTTTCCAAAAGAAATATCAAGATACTCAGGTCAGACAATGGAGGAGAATACACCTCAAAATATTTTTTTAACTTCTACAAAGATGTCAGGATCAAGAGTGAGCTCACCACTCCCTATAATCCTCAACAAAACGGTGTAGAAGAAAGAAAGAACATAACGATAATGGAAGCAGTGAAGACCATGATCCATGATCAAGATCTTCCAATATGCTTAAGGGAAGAAGCAACGATGACAACATTATATGTACAAAACTAATTGTCCCATAGTGCACTTGGGTTCAAGACCCTGGAAGAGATGCTCACTGGAAAGAAGCTAGAGGTAATCCATCTCAAAATATTTGGCTTCCCAGTATTTATACATATTCCAAAAGAGAAGAGAAACAAGTTGGAACCCTTAGGAAAGAAGGGAATATTTGTGGGATACTGTGAGGTCTCCAAGGCCTTCAAAATTTATATACCAGGTCACCATCACATTGAGATCAATAGGAATGTGACCATTGATGAAGATGTAGCGCTCAAGAAATAAAGAAGATGTCAGCTTGAAGAAGTATATGAAGAGGAACCTGTAGCTCCCAGAGCTGCAGAACAAGTGAGGGAAGTCGTAACTTTTCTCGATGAGGAAATTCTAGAAGATCATGATATAGTAGAATTTCAAGAACCTACTTGGATGATGACCTCCCATAAGAGAAAGCCTTCTTGGGATAGGGATCTTATTCAAGATGGAGAGAAGTATGGTGTTCCCAAAGGAACCATGAGACAGGTGAAGAGACCTAAGCCATTCTCCAGTTATATGGCTTTGATGTGTGATCTCCTAGAGAAGGAACCTACCTTCTTTGAAGAAGCCATTCAGAAGAAAGAATGGGCAGATGCCATGATAGAAGAATACCAATCCATAATAAAGAATGGTGTATGGGAAATAGTTCCCAGACCAAAGAGCAAGGATGCGGTATCTTCCAAATGGATCTTCAAAATAAAACATGTTATTGATGGAAGTATTGAGAAGCATAAAGAAAGATTTGTCGCTCATCGATTTTATCAAAAGGAAGGCATTGACTATGAAGAGACATTTTCTCCTGTAGAAAAATACACTTTGATCAGGACCATCATAGCCCTTGCATCTAAGATGAAGTGGAAGTTGCACTAGATGGACATAAAGACAACTTTCCTAAACGGTGTCATCGAAGAAGAAGTGTATATAGAACAACCTCAAGGATTTGAAGTTGAAGACAGGAAGACTCATGTTTTCAAGTGAAGAAGGCTTTGTATGAGTTGAAGCAAGATCCTAGAACTTGGTATGGTAGGATAGACAATTTTCTGACGAGATTGGGCTTTACCAACAGTAATGTTGATTCTAACCTCTACTTCAATGTTATGAACGATGAGCCGGTGATATTGTTTCTATATGTGGATGACTTATTCTTAACTGGAGAAGAAAAAATCATCACTGAATGTAAGAAGAAGCTCGCTTCAGAATTTGAGATGAAATTCCTTGGCCTAATGCATTATTTCTTAGGTCTTGAGGTATGGTAGAGCCTAAAGAGAATCTTCCTTAACCAAGGGAGGTATCCAGTCGAAATTCTGAAGATATTTGACATGTTGGAGTGCAAGTCCATGAATACACCCATGGAAACGAAGTTGAAGCTATTGGTCGAAACTTCATTAGAATTGATTGATGTCACACTGTATAGACAGATCATTGGATCGTTGATGTACTTGACAAACACCAGAACAGATATATGTTTTGTTGTGAACACCTTGAGTTAGTTTCTAGTAGAACCCAGACATGTTCACCTAGTTGCTGCAAAACATGTGATGAGGTACCTTAAGGGTACATTAGATTGTGGTATCAGCTATTATGGAGATCGTGATTTCACACTGAGTGGGTACACTAATTTAGATTGGGTTGGAATTGTATCTAACAGGAAGAGAACTTCAGGATGTTGTTTCAGTTTGGGATCAGCCATGATCTCATGGCATAGTAGGAATTAATCTAGCATTGCTCTCAGTACAGCGGAAGAAGAATACATTGTTGCGTGTTCTGCTAGTTGCGAAGCTATATGGTTTCATAAGTTATTGGCTGGTCTATTCGACCTAGAGATAGAAGTAACCATGATCCTATGTGACAACCATATCTACATAAAGATGACAGAGAATCGTGTATTTCATGACAAGTCAAAGCACATAGAGATCTGATATCATTACATCTGTGACATGGTGCAGAGAGGAGACATAAATCTCCAATATGTTAGCATGGATGAACAGGTCGCCGATGTGTTGACCAAGCCTCTATCTTGTGTAAAGTTTGAGAAATTTAGAGATAAGTTTGGTATAGTCTGAAAGGACCTCCCTCGAAAGGGGGAGTAATGTTGTGTTGAGATATGCCAACCTAGTACTGTGCTTCCAACTTAATTGTTGTGACATAAAGTCAGTCTAGTACTATTTTTCTAGCTTAATTATTGTGTTGAGATATGCCGGCCTAGTACTGTGCTTCCAACTTAATTGTTGTGACATA
>JASDQU010106954.1:45187-55844 GCA_032191745.1 Picea mariana | reverse complement strand
ATTTGTTTGAGTTATCTCTTGGCATTATATTGGCTACCTATAATAAGGAAGTTTTGTTGGATTTTCTCCCCCATGAGGGTTTCCCAAGATAAATGATGTGTCTCTTGTGATTTTTTATTTCTCAGTGATCCTATCTTATGTTATTGTTATCTAGTGAAATGCAAAGAACTCTAATAATAGCTTAAAACTTAACATATAAAACATAACCAACATTCTCCCACTTGTTAATTTCTTTGCGTACATGGGGTCACATCATTTCATAGTCAATAATACAGGGCAGCAATGACCATTTTTTTTCTACACCAGAAGAAATTCTCAATGCTCATAGACTTTGTCAATGATTCTACAACATTCTTCAAAGTGTCAACCTTCTCCAGCTAGCAGTAACACCTTCTTGTCTTCAACCATGTCTCTTGCAAAGTGATACTGACCATCAATATGCATTGTCTTTGAATTATAATTTATGTTCTTTTCTAGGAATATTTCATTATGAATATCACGATATAATCTTACTGTTTGTTGTACAAACCCAATACCTCAACACAATCTATTTAACCATACTACTTCATTTCTTGCATGAGTGGCTACCATGTATTCAGCTTATGTAGTTGAGAGTGCCACTATGTTAAGTACCCAATCTATTATAATAAGTAGAAAATATAAATACTGCAAAAAATACTAGTGGAAGAACAAAATGTAAAGAACCACAACACCAAAATGATACCTTTATTGATAGAAAGAAATGTTCACTTGCCTCTTCGAGGGGGAAACCTTTATCAGAGCATCACTCTATAACAATAATTCTCAATACAAGGCTTTCTCATTCCTCCTACTCTTATTTATACTAATTGTATGTTCTAAAGAAAATTCAAGAGGAAGATGTTTCTAGAAGTGGAAACTTCTATTAGGTCTTCTTACATTGACTTGTTCACATTTATTAAATTTGCCTTATTAACTAATGGCATCCTTTATTTTAAGAACCAAATATCAAAATAGCATAAAAAAATACTAAGAATAAGTACTCAACACCTTGAAAAAGAGAGAATTTCAGATAATGATCCTCTTCAAGGGGGAAACCTCCTTATACACCACATAAATTTCCCAAAAAAGATGATTCCAAATGAAAAAGGTCTCCTTGGTATATATAGGAGACTAGGAGGTACAATTAAAACTAATGGACCCAAACCGACAAAATAAAATAACATTACTAATGTAATATGCCCCAATTAAGGGGTAATGTGCCACTATTTATGCCTTAACATGCCCCTCCCCTTCAAACACTTATCACCCAAATGCTTGTATGAACCTTCCAGATGCTTCACCTAGGGATCACCCAAGAAAGTAGTGAAACACTTATATTTGAGTAAAGGAGACTGACAATATAATAAATAATTTTTAAAAGGTTAGTTGAAGGATAGGAGTTCTCACCACGAGCTGACCAATCACATCCATGAATATCTGATGGTATGACATTGCCATCATCTGGTCACCAAGCTGGGATAATGGCTCTCAGTTACATGGATGAGAGAAAGGGGGTCTCATCACAAGCCAACCTTCTCATTTCCACTAGGTGTTTGTGGTTGAAAATGTCATTATCTGGTCACCATGCCAGGGAAATGACCTTCAACCTCTCCTTAAAATTATGAAAGAATGAAAGAATGAAAAATTAATGGGCTTGGAAAAAGTTCATTGTGGGCGAAGGTACCACACACCCTATACAAAGTCACCCATGAATGAGACACTACGACCCCTTGTATTTCATGACTCTTATGCCCATTGAGACTTCACCCCAACCACTTCATCCACTTTACATGGCTTAGTGAGGGATATCTTGGAAACTCTCCTTGACCTAGGGAAAAATATACCCAATAGGACACCTCATCACCCCTCCCATATTGAAGCTTGACAAGTCACATAGTGTCTATTATCACTAAGAGTCACCCTCATATTGTGAGAGGATAAGCCTAGTACCCATCAGAATGTTTGGTGGATGTTGGTTTTATGAGTGGAGATCAAATGGCCAAAACTCGGTACAGGAATGATTCTAACACAGAAACTAGGCAGGCTATGCACAAGGAAGTGAGGGCCTCATTAATTTCGGTCAGTGAATTGAGTTTAAGTGTGAGAAGAGGGAATACTTACTGAGAAAGTGGATAAGTCTCCCATGGGCATCAAGCTTTCAAGCAGCCTGGTGAAGAAAAACTCAGGCTCGAGAGAAATATTGAGCTCAAGCTTCAGACACTAAAATATGTCACAGGAACATAGTCACAACAGCATAATGATCAAACCTACATCAGATTGTAACTACAACAACTCGAATGAATCCTCCATGCCCGAGCCTTTCATCATAAGAGGGGAAAAGATAACAAGGAAGATGACTAAAACTGATCACAAAGATACTGTAATCAAACCTACATTATAATAAAAATACAACCCTTGAATGGATCCTCCATGCTTGAGTGTTTTAGCATAGTTTTTTACAGAGATGAAAAGAGGTTGACTTCTATTAATGAGAAAGTATCAAATTTGATACATAACCAGAGAATAGTTCTAGCATAAAAAAATTACAAAATAGGGAGCTCTACTCAACCAGTTGATGACCTTAACAAAATATCAAATTGAAACATTTATACTCAGATCAGTCCCCAACTATCAGGAGTGTGATCTGATAACTACATTCAAAGCATTGCATCTGAGCAGTATTTTGTCAGCATGTGCATGTATCCCTCTATCAGACGCGAGCTTAGGTTGGCATGGGTCTATAGGGAAAATATGTCCACAGGGATACCACGAGCTGACGGTTCAGTTCCCATGGTCGGGCCTTCCATGCCTTCCATGAGCCGAGGTTTCAACCTCCAAACCTACCTTCCATTAACTTCTTTTCCTCGGGGACTCTAGGAGACTTAAATCTTAGGGAGTGGCCACGTCCTACTCTTGGATAGGATTCCATATAAACATGTGATTGTGGGGCTGCTCAAAATTGGTTTGGGTTCATACCGCTTTTAGGCTCGCAATCCACCACCTTTCGCCACGTAGTACTTTCTCCTTACCATGGTCTCAATTGTGGGACCACTCAATGGACCGTGACCCTAGATCTGGACGTTATCTTCAATCTGGGCACACCTGCTAGATTTGGCACCAGCACCAAGCTTAATCACCTGCCAACTTTAAGATCTTCGAAAAGTGTTCTTTGGGATGGGGTACTACCTTTTCCTTTGGCTTCTTCATAGATGTGACCTGGGGCTATGACCTCAAATATACATGTGATTGTGGGCATGACCAAGAGTGGTTTGGAAAAAAACTACTTTTTTCCCCGCAATTCACCATGAGTCACCACCTTTCCCCTTCTCAAAAACCATGGTTCTTATTGTAGCCTGCCTTCAAAATTTTAAAGATTGAGCACCTTCCAACCCCGCACTGAAGTGTGACCAATGATCTTGTGATCTACGATGAGGCCCTTTGATCAATGTCTCAGCTCTGACAAATCATATCTATACCCTCTCAAACCGATGACCACGATTTTCTTCGTGATTCGGGCTTTGGACCCTTCAAAACTCAAACTTCTTCTGCCTTTAGTGATTTTACCCAGAGCCAGCGATGTAATGACGTGTTTCCTCTTGAATCAAATGACCGAGAATTACTTCATAATTTCATCCAGAGTTCATGGATTTATACCACATGTCCTCTGGATCCTCCTTTAAGTAAATCCTCCACAGCGTTGGATCAGATGATGCATGGCCCTCGGAAGATCATCGAATGAGATCCTTTCAGGTCTTTGGACTTTGACAATTTCAAAAGTGAAACATGAAAAATCTCCCGAAGGAGAATCGTCAAAGTGACATGGCGGATTGAAGCCATATGATGTCACGAATGTTGATGTGTTATTAAAGGAGGGTGACACGTGCTACACCCAAGTGACCTGGAAAGAGTGCCACATGTCCTGACTGGTAAGTGTGCCACATGCTTCGGTACTTCAGGACTTTCGCCACTTCGGGGCTTCGAGCTTCAACCCTTCAAGACTTTTCAGTGCACAACTCACGCAATCCTCCGAAGTAAAATACCTGAAACGCTTGACCTGATGATGTGTGGTCCCCCGTAGATCAATGATCCAATTCATTTTGGGCCTTCGGCACTTCAGGAACTTTACGCACTTCTCACTTCAAAACTCCTGAAGCTCATTTCCTCGAACACTTGGATTAGATGCCACCTTTCCCCTTCTCAAGATCAATGGATCATGCTCACTCTAGGCCTTGGGACTTCGGACCTTTTGCTCTGGCATTATACTTTGCGTAATTTTGGACTTCCAAATGCCCGTGATCTGCTGATCTAAACTGCTCCTAGAATAACAGTCGCTGAAAGATTAAAACTTCCTGTTGCTTGTGCTTCAAGCCCGAAATGGACTATTATGAAAGTTTTGCTTTGTGTTCATGGTTGCGGCCTGCGATGAAAAAGGATTTGGACATCTGGATATGGGCTGGGGAAACAGAGATACTAATGACTGGAACACAGGATGCGAGTGCTCTTCCTTGGAGAAAAACAGAGGGGCTTGGGGTCGAGATTTACTTCAGGTAAGACATTAAGGGAAACTAGGGAACACAAACAAAAAATGGGCAAATAGAAAACCAATTTTAACAATCGAAAGGGACAAACTTCAAGACTTGGCCTACGAAAAGGAGAGATACATGGCAAGGAATTATAGAGTTAGGTATTAACAATGAACACATACAACTCTAGACCACATCATGTGATAACAGTGTCCTTGAGAAATTAATTGTTTGATATAGTGATATTTGATGCACATACTTAGGTGGTTCATTTATTGATTGGATTCACTTATCATGATGTTATAACTTGAGATCCTTGGAGGGCGTGCTCATTTGTCTTTGCAGGACCTAGCTAGTGGAAACTTTTGGGAGAACAAGCCTAGCTTGAGATTCCATGGGGTTGCAAACCGACAGGTTGGATGCCAAGGGTCCACATGCCGAATCACAGAAATGAAATATTGAAATACTGGAGGACAACTGGATGGACCTAGCCCACACTTCACTTGCCAAACGATTTTCCTAGGAGAGGTAAAACGTCACCTACTAGGGAATTACGTCACTTTTGGGGGCTAGGGTTTGGTGGTGATGTAGCCACTCATTGACACATGGAAGTTTTGAGGAGAATAAGGTATTTACCATGAGGAGGTTATCTATATTCTTTACATGTGGCCTTTGGAGGCCTACCCATGATTCTCCAACACCAACGATTTCTTCTAAGTGGAAAAACGTCCCCTAAAGGGGAGATGTCCATGTAAAATTAGGGTTTTATTTGTTCAAAACTGAAAATTTAAATGAATTGTTTAATATTACTTTGTTAAAGGGGGCAATATTAGGGTTGTTGACCCCTAGTATTTTGGTTTACCCCTTAATTTATGGACAAGTCACCTTAGTGACATTTTGTATAAATAAGAGATCATAAGATCTCATTTGGACATAACTCTCCCTCTTGTTAGAGGACTTGGATATGAAATTTTTGCTACATTTGTCTCTTTTGCACTTTTTTATGGCTATCTCTTGTGAATGGTTAATGGAGGAGTGAGGCGATAGCCTTGGAGGAATGATTTTTATATTTTATGGTGGATTATATTAGCTTCTTTCTTGATTTTAGTATGGTCTTTTACTCTTATTCTATCATGTTTTCAAGTCAAGGACTGTTGTGCTAGGAACTAAGTGGGAAGTAAGAGTATTTACACCCCAATCTAGTCTCCATCATTTATTTCTTAAAATTCATTGATGTTGAAAGGGTTTGTTTGCGGAAATAAGAGGATTTACACCCCTCATTATCAAACCCTAACTAGAGATACTTTCCTTGGGAAGTAAGAGGATTTACACCCCCAAGGAAGTAGAATATCTAGTTCATTTATTTGACTCCATTAACCCAATAGTAAAGGCACTAGTCATCTATAAATTGCATTGGAGAGATAAAACCATTTCCTTGGGAAACRTGAAATTTYATAYTTTGAAAKCTCTCTTGCTTGAATTTGGTTTTCTACATTGAGAGGAGTCTTTCCCTACTAGGGCCTCCCCTCTCTCCCACTACTTTACTTGTTGTTAARAACCCTAACCTACAGCCATTAGGGTTGATCTAACCTAGATAGATAACTAATCCTAACTCCTAAATTAGCCCTAGACTAACTCTTAAATTTTTCTCATTTACTCTACTAACTAGGGGGAATATTTTGGGTAACTGTTGGCATATTTTGAGGGTGTAATTTGCTAATATAAGTGACTTAAATATACAGCCATAAGGCTGCAATTTTCTGTAGAAAATACATGTTTCCAACAGCCATCTTCTCTTGCCTCTTAAGTGCCTTTTGTCAGCCTATATTCATTGCTAATCTTCATGTTGATTTTCTTAAATAGTTTAGATCTTTGTATGCTGATTTAGATGCTTTTTTTGCTGATATAAACTATCATATACTATTTACTTTATTTGTTGATATAAACTGCCAATAGTATTTTGTATGTCCTTCACTGGAGAAAATGGTGCATCGGAGTTCATTTTGTGAAATGGACATGTATTTCATGGATTGTTGTAGTTCTACAAGTTTTCTGTGTAATCTTTTCTTGATTGTTGATGAATTCAACCCTCCTTTATCATCCATATCTATGTACTGAGCCTTTTTCAATGCATTCTTGCATGACTAAATGTCATACATTTGTAATGGAGATTGGTTTTTTTGTAAAAGTCATGCCACATACCATTGTACAAGTAATCTTTCATTCATTACATAACGAATTTTACTTAATAGGTCTTTGAATATTTTATCGTATTCTCGGATGGTTTTTCCCATGCTTTGTTTGATGTATTTTAGTTTTTCCTCAACCAGGTAGCTCATATTGTGTATTAAATAATGTGAGAAAAAAATGATCTATATTTTCCTTCGATATCTATTGATTGTCTGTAAAATTCATGAACTAAGTGAGGGCCCTAGATCGAAGCATGAAACCAAATTGTGTCATCTCCTTATCTTCCTAGTAATGTTTGTTTCATCCTATAATATCTCACAAATGAATGAATGTCATTTGGTATCTTCATCACCTTCGTAAATGGGAATATGGTTCATGACCATCGTGGTTTTCTTGTGGTTTTTAAGAATTGTAACTTAGCAATATTTTGATTAGAAGTCAACTCGGTAGTCGATACAATATTACTTTTTGGATTTGAGATCTGAGTGTTTGACTAGACTAATAAAATCCGATGTTGGTATTCAGTCATAATGTATTCTAGCACTAATTTCATTTTTCTTTGTTTGGGATCATATTGTATGTTTGAAAACCTTTACCTATATATTCTACAAATCATCCTCTCAAAGGTTGTGACCATTCGTTTTCTCTATATGTCAATTTAGAATATTCAAGAAGTAAATTTGGCAAGGGTGTGAAGTCTGCGAGATCTCTTATATGGATGAATTCATCCTCTAGGCATTTTTGAATATTCTCTTGTTCTTCAATTAGAAGCATATATCTTATATGACCATCATTGTTAGTTCGACACAATACTATCAAGGATTGAGTATCCATAGGAATTTTCTAAGGGAGGAAGTCTGTAATACGTGGATTAGGGTTTCGTGTGGGAGAATGTTGAATTGTGGGTCCTGAATCATCAATATTAATAGTCTTGACTTTGTTTATTTCTTGTTGTGAACCACTGGCTACGATACTCACTTGTAAGATTTCATTCCACCCAACAGTTTTCGAGGTGCTCTTTATGGCTTCTCCAATAAAATTCCATGCCTGGGTAGGATTCTAATGTGAACCTTTTGGATCCCTTTCATTTTGTAACTCTTCTCAACTCGTTTTCCATTTGTCCTACTCCATTCTTTTGATGTCGGTTGAGGGTTTATAGACATACATTCATTGTGCAGATTTCCATCTTGAATCTAATGCATAACTTATTTAAGTTATCTTCCCCTCAACTTCAAACATTTTTGAATTTAGTGCACTCGACTTGACTTATATCATCTCGAAAATTATCCAACCCCCAATCGTCGGCCCGACATACTTGAATTCAACAACGTTGATCATTCTTGTTGTTCTCATTTCTTTAAAACATAATATCAGACTTATCGTGTATCTTTGCAACTAGCTTCAAGGAAATCTTCCCACTCTTATTTATTTTCTTGATAATTGGAGTTTGGTGGAGGATTGGCCAAGAGGGGTCGGTATTCGATGATGTATCTGACACCCGTTTCTAATAGGAATTTATGAAGCAAGGAGAAGAAAGTGCAAAGGAAATCATCGTGCAAGTGAGTGTAAAATTTTTGTTTATGGTTTCAATTGATGATATTTCTTCAATTACTTGTTCTTTAATATAATCATGTGCAATTATTTCAAGCCACTTGTTCAATTTTTTCCTTCCTCTGTTTATTATTTTGTGCATCAATTCTTCATCAGGAGTAAGTTTCAACATTAGGTGATTGATTGAGATATTCGAATAGTTCCTTTGGGATAGATTTCAATAATTGTTCATGTGTTTTAGAGAAGGATTGTGTATGTTCTTCTACTCGCGTTAATCAATTTCTCCTTGCATAATTTTTTATGTAATTATTAATTTTGTGCTCCCACCATTCGTGTATTTCTTCCAAACATAGCATCTATGTGCTTCATATTTTGTACATGCCCAAATTCATAACTACCGGAAACAAAGCCAATGTTATATTCTGAAATAAAGTACAAGAAGGTTACGAGTATTTCCTTACATAGAGCAACATATATTACAACATTATATATAAGAACACGTAGAGATACAAGGAAGCATACACAAGTAATGGGAGAGACATCAATATGCACTTTTATCATATGTAAAAAACACTTCACCTCTATCTATTACATAGTATCACACACACATAGATATTAATGTCATTGTAGTTACTTGTCGGTTACAATTCTTAACTACTTCGTCAACCGACTTTAACTATCTTTTTGACCGACTCCTCTATTCGAATTTTACAATCGACCTATCTAGTTGACTGGTGGGTCTAGTTGGCAGAACCAACAAGCTTGTACAACAAATCCCACCTATCCATCAAAAAAAATTATCCAATCATTAAGGTTGTAAATGATACACATTATTGCTCTTGGGCTTGTAATGAGGTAGAAGGAAAAATATCTAGGGAGCATTCTCAAATATTTGAAACTTAGAGTATTTTCATGTTGATGTCAATGTTTCTAGGAACAATGAGTTTTATAGATAATGATACATAAAAGTGCGGAAAGGGGAATGATCAAAGGAGTAAGGAATTATTGATGTAGAAAGTTGATTAAATAGAATCACAACTCTCATTGTTGTAATTCCAATTTTAGTATTTGTGATGTAGACTAGGTATTTTTTGTGTAGGCTTATACATAATATTAATTAAGAACATACAAGTTATCATCGATCTTACAGATTTTTTTAATCTTCTTGTGCCCTCATAGCTACCTGTTGGCAGCCAATTCACATTTTTCCATTGTCTAATAAGCTGCCTACACCAATGTTTTGCAAACATCAATTTTTCGTCGCAATTTTCAAATAAACGACACTTTTATTTTTGTGACATTTGCACATTTACCTTCGTTGTTGTTTTCATGACTGTAAGCGTGAAAACTTGGTCTTTCGTAGTCGCATTAAAATCATTATTTGAACTGTCGTTATCCTTCTTTTTGATGTGCCCATTGCGCTTACATTTCACTTATCATTGTGTAGTTGGAAAAACCTTTTTGATATGTACTCATTAGACATTCTTTGCTTGATTATGTAATTTCATTTCATGAGTAATTGAGGTTGTGATGCATTGGTATTGGATTTATATGTTCTTTGATTTGATCTAATTGACCATTGGTTTCATGAAAATACATAGGTGTTATGGTTAAATCCTTCATATATATCTTTTAATATGATACCTATGTTCGTGTTTTCAAAACTATTGGCATGTTGATTATATGAAGAAGCATTGGAACATTGGTTAAAATCTTGATATCAATTGTTACAATGCATGTCGCATCGTTAAACATTTGGTATTGGTTTCGATTTGTATGTTGGTTGTTTAAAACTATGGCGTAACTCTGATTGCGCGCGTTGGTTTATACACTTACCATTGATTTCATTGGTCGGGCAAGTGACATAATTGTTGAACCATACTATGGTGGGTTGAACAGCTATAAGCGTCAGTGGTTGTACCATTAGCAATGACTATTATGCATGGCCAGAAAATAGCTCCACCACCTTCGCACGATGTCATTAATGCCTATCCCTCATCCCTGTTTCACCTCTGTTAGTTCGGGTAACCCTTCGTGCACTCCGCTCCTATGTATGCTATGATCCAAACCCTGGCTCGTTCACCGTGTGCTCGGCTCCATGGCATCAGTGGTGCGAATTGAGACGAATGGCAGCCAAGCCTTGCTACTGTTCGACAATGCACAGAAAGACTTAGAGGATAGTGGTTGGCTCACCTTCATGCAGAGGTTTGAGGGTTTTAATTTATTTGTTGCACAGCAGTTCTCCATGACTTTTGATGGTTGTAGAGCCAAGGTGTGATCCAGGTGGATATCGGGGGCCACCCACCTTTTCCAAATGGCTCAAAACAGTTTTCTGGCCATTTTGGCAATTTACTATTTTTAGCAGGTTTTCA
>JASDQU010106954.1:0-10459 GCA_032191745.1 Picea mariana | reverse complement strand
ATATAGGCAATTGAAAAGTAAATATTGACGAAGTCAATGTTTATGAAATAACAATGATAATAAATGTCACGTGTTCAATAAATGTTGAGAAAACGTGGCATTCAATGTGATAATCGATACTTTATTCAAGTAACGCCCTTAATTAACCATTCAATTACTCAAAAGTGAAACGTTACCTGCACAATCATGTTTATAGCAAAAGATGACGACAAAACTTAGTTAGTAAGGTTAGTCCTAGGCTAGGGTTAGAATAGTTAGGGTTTCATTCAAAGTATTGAGAATGGTTTTGATATTAATACGCATAGGCTAGGTCTTAGATCAGTGTGTTTCCTAGGGTTAATGGAGTTAAAGGGAGGACGCAAGAGTTGAAGGATCAAGGAAGATAAAAATTCTAAGGACTAGAGGATTAAGCCTTGAGGTGTTGCTACAACAAGGCCTCAAGGAAAAAAACCCTTGGGGAGAGAGGCTCACTTCGGTGTAGGGGAACTAGGCCTCAGTGCTCTCTCCTCCTTCCTTAGGTCAATGGAAAAAAATTTATAACAATAAATGCAAGAAATAACAATACAACCATTCAATTAAAAAGTTTTGCAGAAATTCACTTACATTTCACAAAGAAACATTATAGCAAACCCTAGTTCTAACACCTTCCATCAAGAAATATGCCAAAAATGCCAAAAGAGATCCAAAATGCCTTCCTTCAACAAGTGCGCCTCACAATTTCAGCCAAAGAACCCAAGTGTACCACTAATTTCAGACCAAACTAATGAGTGAGTGAAAGATGATGATAAAATGAGAGTGAAAACCCTCCATATATACTATACCATGACCTAATTTTACATTTTAAGTCATGAAAAGACTAACAAGGCCAAAATACTAAAAATCACATTGTTTTACATTAAATGGACAAAATTAAACCCTAATCAAGATAAATAGAGACGGCATGCCCCTTTAAGGGAGACATTATCCCCTTTTAGGGAAAGTGCAACATCCTGGAGAAAAACGTTAGCCCTCATTGGGCTTCTAGAACCTACCACACGTGCCAATGTTGCCAAATCTACATCCCAAGACATCCACAAGGTTGGATGATGTCATGATCATCAAGGCTGATGTCCTAGACCTTCCAAGGCTAACGCTCTAGTGGAGAGGGCACAACCCCCCTATGTCAAGCTCTGCCAAGGTGCCTCTGGTGGAACGTCCTCCTCTTCTTCATTGCAAAGCCCCCGATCCATATCTTCCCTATCTCTGCCCCCTGGTGGTGTCTCAACATCCATATGATGGGCTCTTTATCCCCATGGAGGTCCGAACTGATCATCTCCCCATGTGTACCAGTCCAAAATGGTACCTGTCCGTTGGGCATGATCCTTCACAACAATAGCTATGCCCTCCATGGGCTCATAAGTCACATGGATCATAGCAATGTCAATCACATCTCATCATCAATATTATTAAACATGTGAATAAAATCCCGAATACATCAGTTAAAATCTCAAAGACATTACACGAGCCTGCAATACAAGCTTGGGGAAAATGACAGGGCGTCCTATTGAGCTAGTGTCCACTGAAAAAGGAAAGTTCTCGGAAGAGAGCTCATCGGAGCCATGTAAGTGGGTGAGATGGTCAAGGGATTTCCTAGCAAGTGGGTGCAATGGGAGAAAAGGATGCAAGGTTTTACCTATGGGTTCCTTTGTAGAAGGCGAGCTCAACCTGCCTGGATGCAAATATTTCCAATCCCATGCCTTTATTCTTTTACTTTTTTTTATTCTTTATTGTTTTTTCTTCAAGAGGATAATCAGGGGACACTACCCTGGCGTGGTGACCAGTGGTGACAGCGTTACCCACAAGTACTTTTGCAGAAATGAGAAGGTTGGCTCATGATGAGACCCCCTTTCCCTTGGCCATGCAACCAAGAGTCACTACCTTGGCATGGTAACCAAATGGTGGTAATGTCATACTAATAGGTACCCGTGGACCTAATAGGTTGGCTCGTGATGAGACCCCCTATCCTATGACTAGGTATTGTTTTGTTATTTTTACGGGTCCCTCTTGTTTCTTGCTGAGAAGCCTTTTATTACTTTCTCAGGGATCCCTGGGTGAAGCATCTCGAGGTTTTATTCTTAGGATTTTATCTTTTTCCAGCTTGCTTTTACCTTCTAGGTTGTTGGGGCTCAGAAATATCCTATTTGCATCCACCTTTCCCTTCATTACTCTTCACATTTCATTGCCCCATTAACCTTTCATGACATCATTTTCATAAATACATTTGGGTTTCACCTTATATTTTCCACTTTATTCATTTTGGTATTAAAAGGGAATTTGTGATTAAATGTTAGAAAATCGACATGTTTTCATATATATCTCAAAAATGTGTGAGGTTTTTAATGTGTAGGAATATGAGAAGGATTAATGCAAGGACTTCTCGAATACTTCCTCCACCATTTCAATATTTGAGGAGATAATTCAAGCCCATTCCATGGAGAAGATCATGGAAATTTGGTTGGAATATCTTATCCAAGATATATGAGAGATATGTGTGAGTATTTGAAGAGATTATATTTTGTAATAATGGGAAAATATTTTAGAGAATAGTGGATCTATAATTATGAGATGGTTATCTTATCTTCAAGGCTCTCATGTATAAAAGAGAGTGCTCTCTCTTCATGAGGGAGTAATTAGAATTGAAGTAGAAGTTTGTAATGAATCTTAGTATGTAGAGTTTGGGTTTTGTAATGTTGGAGAAAGGGATTTTTAGTTTGATTCATGCTTTCATTATTGTTTCATGATTTGTCATTTGATTCTTGTAATGTAATTTGAGATTGATTTATTATTGGTATGAACTCACATGTGTCGTCTTTTTTCTCTTCACATGTTCTTTTTCCTTTGATGCAAGTTTCCATTTCAACATTAATTTCATTTACGCAATTTAATTTCAGTCGTGTGTTTCATCTTCTTGCATTAGTTTAATGATTCAATCTCAATTGTAGCTTTAACATTAGATTGGGTTAAATTCACTTCAATCACGCATATGCTATGCTTGTGCTTCATAAGTTTACGAACTCCTCGAGTTGACAATTAAATGATTGGGCATTTAGTTAATGACAATATTTACCACCAACATTTTGGTGCCGTTGCGGGGAAGTGCTAAATGGATTGAGGTCTAGGTAGGTAGGTTTTTTTTTTTTTACAGCTCGGGGAAGGAGAAATAGTAAGACAAGAGATAAGAACCTGCGTGGCCACTATAGTTAGTTTTCTCCAAAGCCTTGATTGTTCGATTTCTGCAAGTGTGTTGACGGGTGAAATCGACCGTCCATCAACTGGAAGAGTGGAACCGGTCCGGGGTTGTCTAATAACCCAAGCTGTTTGGGATGAACCACCCTGACGGGTTTAGAGGCTTTGTTAGCCGATCTAAGGTCCTAAGAAAACAAAAAAGGAAACTATTCTAAACTAACTAATCTAACTAAAACTAACTATTAAACAAACTAATAAACTAATCTGACTAAAACTAACTATTAAACAAACAAAACTAACTAAAATAACTATTCTATATATACAATCTACTAACTACTACTATACTAACTCTAACTAATTAACTATCTAACTACTAACATAAATAAATCTTATTCACAAAATATACAATGTTAACAATTTACAGATTTGAATAAAACCTGAAAAACTCGTTTATATTCTGCCCTAAGACAGAGAGAGATATTTTTTGTTGATTTTATAATTTTATGAACAAAAAATGAAACAAAAACTAACTAAACTAAACAACTAATATGCTAATTCTAACTACACATCTAACTAAACATATATCTAACTAAAATACTAATATTATACTAACAAATAAATAACAAACTGACCTGGAGAAACGCTCCAGATTTGTCCTGTGTACGATGATTGTCTTAGCTGATCGGAGGGAGGAAACCCGCACCGAATTATTCAGGAGCTTCTCGTAAACGATAGCTGCAGTGCTCTTTAAGTTTGATTACAGGACAAACAAGACATAAAAATAACAACAATCTTATAATTTATAAATCTTCACAGTTAGATAAACCTGTATGCAAAGACTTATACAAAATGGTTCAATTAATGAAGAAGAGAAATCTGTGATTCATTAACTGAAACAAGCAATTGTTGTACTTTTTAAATAATGAAAGAGATCAGATTATGGATAAAGCATTAATTAATTCATATCATTCTGCAATAGACTATGATAGCTAAAGTAGTCTATAATCAAATGCAAACGACATGTATAAACTTGAAACAAAAGATTGATATATTGAAAAGCTAAAGCTGTAGCAAAACATCAACTCCTGTCTCAGTTTGTATTAGAAATCCATAACCCGGTTCTCCCACAAGTGAGGATGATCCTTATTACACAAAATAATAAGTATTTAAAGACCTTCCACAGGGTAAAACATCTCTGTGGAAGTTATCAAACTGTTTACATAAAATCTGGGAAGATATCCCAAGTCTGACTAAACTAGGAACCTAAAATAAAACTAAAACACACAAATATCTCTTAGACTATCCAGCATGCCCAATGCAATTCGGATGTACCTGAAAAGGGTTAAAAATGGACAAGTTAGAAGGATATTTCATTGATAAAATGATAAAAAATCTAATTCTATAGACTAGCTACAGAATCTTGCGATTATGTAGCTGATCTAAATTAGGCACAGAATCAGCATAAAAATCAATTCAAATCTTTTAAAGAATTAAATTCAACTATTTACAAGTACCTAACAGCTAATTGAAAGACAAACGAATCATTCAAATTGAGATTGCTATACTAATTCAAGATCAAAACAAAACTAAAATCAAATGACTACAGAGAAGCATATGCTCTGTTTCGTTTGTTGCCACAAAGTCGGGTGAACAGAATCATAATCCAATAGTGATGAAATCGTTTCATATCAAACTGAAATCGATACACTTAAAACAAATTGCAGGCAATTGTTATACTGCCTCATAAACAGGAGACACGATCGAATCCAAACAAGCTCATTTTCCAATCGACATAACTGTATTGCCATAAAAAAACGATCCATGCCGTGAGCGAATTAAATCAAAACTGGCGCGTAAATGAACTCATGAAATCATAACAGGATCAATCAGTTGGTGACAGAGTTCGTAAGAATTATCCGATCGTTTGTTATTGCAAATTGGGGTAGACAAAATCATTCACGAAATCATTTCTTGTTTTCATTTTGAAACGACTATTACCTGAATTTCATCATACGAATTTGACAAAATGACATAAGTCGATCTGAGTTAACAAACTCGTTTGAAAATTAAAATCAACAGAGCTGCAATCAAGTATATTTTTGATACAAATACAACTCATAAAATCGATCAAACTAATTGAAGATACACAGCAATCCAATCAAGAGAATCAAACAGCTGAGGTTTAACATAGTTGTTGTGAATCAAAACCGTTCCACGATTCAGGCGTAGATATCATTTGCACAGACGTAAATGAGAATATTGTTTTCATGAAAAACAAAGTCATTCTTTCCAAATCGAAATCAAACAGAGTTGTATTCCTGATTTAAGGGATTGCATGACATCAATTCAAACTCACGAAGTTGTTCCGAAACCACAGCACACAAACTAAATTAGAGCCGATATAATTTAACCATAACGAAATAAAATCGAAGCATGATTGTAATCTAAATTTAGCATGACAACTTCCTGTTCAGATTAGATACAAACAAACCCAATTGAAATGAAACCATCGATCTCGTTAACTTAACAGACAAACGAATCAAATCCGATGAAAATATATCAGTGGCTAAACTGGGTATGAGCGAATCGTGTATCCAAATCGAAAATTTCAGTCATTTTTAGCAAAGCGAGAACAATGTACAGGATGAATGACATTATGATAGAGCCATTTCAAAGGATAGATAGAGCTATTCAAAAACCAAACTCACATCATTACATTAATCCGAGGAATTCACAAAATGAAAATGATATCAAAATTCATACCTGTATGACGAGCAGACGGCTTGATCATGACATTTTGGAGTTGACAATGGTTGTAGCTGATTCAACATTTCGAAAAACGATGGAACCAGTAGTCCTCTACTTCCTATCAGTTGCTTGAAGTTTGTCTCTTTGGTTGGTCAATACTGCAACTTGATTTTCCAATGATTGGATTTTCGATTGAAGTAGGGGAACGTCTACATAGTATCGTTCCAACCAAAAATCACATTGGTCACAGGACGACTGCCCGAGCTTTGAAAATGCAGGTGAGGGTTTGGTTACATTGCCGAGGGTTTTGTTAGGTAGTTTGATTCCTAGGTAACTGGGATTGTTTTTTAGGCAAGGGGGAAGATTTGAAACGAAGTCATAAGGTGGCTCGGGGCATATACCCTGTGAGTAAGGGTACTCATTAGCTAGAAAACGTTCTATGTCAGAGTCCGAATCCTCACTAAGGATTATGGGCTTCTGCTCAACACTAGGTTTAGGCTTATTCCTATCCATTCTCGAGATAAGTCGAGCATTCTTTTTTCCTTTGCCATAAACAGTAGGGTTACCTCTAACGTTTTTGCTCACAGGCTTTTTTATAGCCTCGGCCTTGTCAGTTATAACGTCGGATAAGTCAATATCAGGGTCGACCGAAGGCTTAGGAAAGGGCAGTAGGACATGGAAGGGCACGGGTGGCCCGACCTTGGTGTCATTAACCACAGGCTTGTCAATCTGGACAGGGTATGTATCATCAAAACCATTTTGAGTGATAAAAGCTCGCCAACTATCACCGTGGAGGCTTAAGTGATGAGTAACGATAAGTTTAATTAGTCCATGGTGAAATAGGCTACTATCGGCCTTCTCCCTTTTAAACCTTTTTGACATTTTGTACAGGGTGCGCTGGAAATAGAAAGGCATATTCAATGGATACCCTATAAAATTCATTAACAAACGCAGGTGGTAGAGAAAAACGAGTCCATACCGACCCTCACATGTCACGAATTGTTTGACTACTATCAAAAGGTCATGCCATCATGGTTTAAGAATGGATATGGGCATACCTCTGTCACAGGATGTGACCTTTCGCGAAACGAACAGTAGTGGCCACGGCACCTCCTCGACCTTAGAGTTTTTAAACCAACGTTGGCCCGAGGATGGTAACCCTGTAGCAGAACTAATAAAATCCTCGTTGATTTCCAACTGAATGTCACCCACCTTGGCTCTACAGCCATCAAAAGTCAGGGTGAACTGTTGTGCAACAAATAAATTAAAACCCTCGAATCATTGTACAAAGGTGAGCCAACCGTTATCCTCCAAGTCTTTCTGGGCATTGTCAAATAGTAGCAAGGCTTGGCTACCGTTCGGCTCGATTCACACCACCAGTGCCATGGAGCCGAGCACACGGTGAGTCCAGGGTTTGGATCATAGCATACACAGGAGCAGAGTGCACGAAGGGTTACCCGAACTAACAGAGGTGAAACAGGGATAAGGGATAGGCATTAATGACATCGTGCGAAGGTGGTGGAGTTATTCACTGGCCATGCATAATAGTCATTGCTAATGTACAACCGCCGGCACTCATAGTTGTTTAACCCACTATAGTATAGTTCAACAATCATGCCACTTGCCTGACCAATGAAATCAACGATAAGTGTATAAACCAGCGTGCGCAATCAGAGTTATGCCATAGGTTTAAACAACCAACATACAAATCGAAACCAATACCAATGTTTTGGACCAATGCGCCAATGTATTGTAACAACTCATATCAAGAGTTTAACCAATGTGCCAATGCTTCTTCATATAATCAACATGCCAATAGTTTTGAAAACACGAACATAGGTATCATATTAAAAGATATATATAACACCTATATATCTTCATGAAAGCAATGCTCAAGTAGATCAAATCAAAGAACACATAAATCCAAACGCCCATGCATTACAAACTCAATGAGAGAAAGTCACACAATCAATCCAAGAATGTCCAACGAGTACGGATCAAAAGGGTTTTGCCCACTGCATAATGATAAGTGAAATGTAAATGCAATGGGCACATCAACAAGAAGGATAACGACAGTTCAAATAATGATTTTAATGCGACTACGAAAGACCAAGTTTTCACGCTTACAGTCGTGAAAATAAAAACAAAGGTAAATGTGCAAATGTCGCAAAAATAAAAGTGTCGTTTATTTGAAAATTGCGACGAAAAATTGATGTTTGCAAAACATTGATGTAGGAAGCTTCTAAGACAAGGGAAAAATGTGAATATTGGCTGCCAACAATGGCGACACACTGGTAAAATTAGTTATTTCTGCCCAAAGGAATGAATTCAGATTAAGACAACAAAGATAATTCTGACTCAAAAACAACAACCAGAAAATCGTATAAACATCATTATTTACCAATTATTCCAGCAGTGTTTTAAAAGATGAAAACTGATAACAGTCTTAAGACCAGCGAATCACGATATTAAAGATAAAATCTCCAATACTGTTGACAAAGCCACTGCTTCCAGCAGGCGTCCATATCTTCGACAGGGTTGCCATTTAACCCACTCTGACATCTGTATCCTGCCAAGAATATCTGGATCAAAATAAAGGACATTAAGAGGATTCTTATTTGCAAATTTTCATATACCCGACATTGCTTCGCTGCCAGCAGGCCTGTTCAGTACCCCGGCGAAGTTGTCTTGGCGTCATGCATGCATTTACCCGCTGCTGGCAGACCTGTTCAGCATCCCAACGGGTTTACAAGCACTTCCCACAGCTCTATTAATAATTTATTTTGTTTTTTGAAGAGATATAGTTGAGCGGGGTGACACTGAAAATTATGATATTTTAACACATTTTTTCCAGACCTCATCAGAATTTTTTAGAATTGTCCTTCATTAAGATCCAGAGATGTTTCATTTACAAAAACAACTTCCTAAGGCAGGGAGACATCTTTTGAGTCATTCCCTTAAGGAATAGGGACAACGTAAAAAGATAATAGATGATCATGACAAGCTTTACTCAGAGATTGAAATCAGTCATCTTCTTTCAAACAACAGACTTTTTCCAACACAGATAAAAAAATTCAGAAATATACCATTGATGTTTGTACAAATTTTCTTAGTCGTTATTTCAGCGAAGGAATTTTCTGTTGTCTTGGTTTGCATAGCTCAGTGTATAGGTATGTGTATTTCCAAAAACACAAACTAATAAATTCAAAGGAAAAATCAAAAGCAAAAGGCAAACGAAAAAAGAAAACAAAAGAAAAATATGTACATAATATACAAGGATTGTTATCAAGAAAAGTATCTTTTCAGGGCTTGGCCATTCACCGGGTAGGTGTCAAGTTGACCCTCAAGATTCTGCAATCGAAAAGAACTGGGACCCAACTTTTCAGCAATTAAAAACGGTCCAAGCCACAAGTTTTGAAATTTAGTGTGTTCTCCCTTTCCCTCATGCGGTTTGTCCCACTTCAAGACGAGGTCGCCTACTTCAAAATTCCTATCAGAAGCAGAGTTAGAATCGAACCAGCTTTTAACCAATAGTTGATGCTGATCTAACTTGCGTTTAGCTTGGGTTCTTACCTCTTCTAGCTTTATCAAAGCGTTAATTCGGCTTTCCAAAGGGGGACAATCTTCTTCTTGGACTTTCTGCGACAATTGTAGTGAAGGAAGAAGAATGTGAGGTGGCAGAATTGCTTCTCTTCCATAAACGAGAAAAAAGGGGGAGTTACCTATAGCAGCTTTTGGCGTTACCCTATCAGCCCACAGCACGTTCAAAAGCGCATTGTGCCAATTTTTGTGATTTTCAACCATGGTTCTCTTGATGATTTTGATCAAGTTCTTGTTTGTTGATTCTGCCAATCCGTTTCCCTGGGGGTAATAACTAGCAAAATACTTCAGCTTAATTCCTTTTTCCAAAGCGAACTCGCTCATCTCAAGAGAGGAAAAGTAAGAAGCATTATCGAATACTAAACAGTTAGGGATACCGAAACGAGTGATAATATTCGAATTTAGAAAGGCAATTACCTGACTGGTATTGACAGTTCTTAACGCAGGGGCTTCAGACCATCGGGTAAAGTAATATGTGGTTGTCACAATAAATTTTTGTTTTTTTGAGGACGGGGGGTTGATTGGACCTATGATATCAAGGCCCCACTGCTGAAAAGGAGAATCCACTGAAACGGGATGCAAAGGAAAGGCTGGTTTTTGTAACCGCCCTGATGCTTTCTGACAGATGATACATTTACGACACAAGGCATGGGCGTCTCTAAAAAGCGTGGGCCAGTAATAACCGGCTCTTAAAACCTTGTGAGCGGTGGTATCACCACCAAAATGGCCACCAGCTTCTCCTGCATGCAACTCTAGCAAGACTTTTTCTGCTTCATCTTTTTCAAGACAGCGCATCAGTACGCCGTCAAAACTCTGACGAAACAGGATACCATTAACCAGATGAAAGGAGGCAGAGTTTAATCTCAGCGCTCTTCTTTTAGCGGGA
>JASDQU010106953.1:213693-224043 GCA_032191745.1 Picea mariana | reverse complement strand
CTCACTCTCTTTTTCTTCTTCTCTCCCCCTCTCGTGCTCTCTTTCTTCCTCTCTTTGTATCCCCCCTCCCTACATCACAAGGAAATAAATGGCCTTGACCTAGACATGTCAAGACCTAGACCTAAACGTAGACATAACAAGACCTAGACATGGAAATACCTAGATAATGACCTAGATCTATACGATGACCATGATGTACACCATGACATATACCTAGACCATGACCTAGACCATGACATATATCTAGAGCTAGATTTAGATGATGAACTAGATCTTGACATAGACCATGATCTAGACCACGACATAGAGATATATCTAGAGTTAAACAATGACATATATATTGACATAGACCATGACATAGACCCCCCATGCTCTCACTCTCTCACTCTTTACCCCCCATACTCTCACTCTGTCACTCTCCATGTCCCTCACTCTCTTTTTCTTCCCCTCTCCCCCTCTCACACTCTATTTCTTCCTCTCTCAGCATCCCTCCTCCCTACATCAGAAGGAAATAAATGGCCTTGACCTAGACATGTCAATAACTATACCTAAACCTAGACATAAAAAGACTTGGATCATGACCTAGACCTATATGATGACCATGATGTAGATCATAACATAGACATAGAACATGACCTAGACCTCGACATAGAGGTAGAGCTAGATTTAGAAAATCACCCAGAGCTTGACGTAGACCATGAACTAGACCACCACATAGAGCTAGATCTAGATTTAGACGTTGACTTAGAGCTTGACGTAGACCATGAAATAGACCCCCCTAGCTCCATCTAAACCTAGGAATAACTTATACTCAATCCTTAACTCTCTCTTCACTCGAACCCTAAGTGCACTATGCATATACCTTGTGTACAACCCTTGCACCCACATCACCCACATCTTGGTGCTCTAACCATTTCTCTATCCTTGAAAACACTTTCAATCCTAAACCCTTAGGCCTTAGTTGTCCCCATACCCCTATACATTTTTATTCATAAAGATGTTTTTTGTATATTAAATTATGTAGTTCTTTCATTAAGAGTGTGCACGTGATCCTATGAATTGACCGAGTTGTAGTTGTTGGTCATTTATGCTCAACAGTAACATACATGTGTTCCTAGAATGTGCACGTGTTCTAGGAACGTGCATGCATTCTAGGAATGCATGCACATTCTTGATGGGAATTTTTTGGTTCCAATCACATCCCACCTCATATATTTCATGGATGAAAAAAATCTGCAACAACTTCAGACAAAAACATCCCGCACATACAGGCTTTAATTATTTTAGTGTTCTTGTTAGATTCACAAAGACTTTTGTGCTATTGCCAGACCATTGTAGGAAAATTTGGAAGACAACTTTGTCAAGTTCGATTGAAATTGTTGTTTTATATACTTCTATCTTCTTGGAATTTGAAGACAAATTTTTCCAAGTGCAATTGGAATTTTCAATAGTATCTTCTTGTGTCTTCTTGGAATTGAAAGACAAATTTGTCCAAGTGCAATTGGAATTTTTGTTTGTATCTTCTTATGTCTACTTGGAATTGGAAGACAAATTTGCCCAAGTGAAATTGGAATTATTGTTTGTATCTTCTTGTGTCTTCTTGGAATTGGAAAACAAATTTTTCTAAGTGAAATTGGAATTGTTGTTTGTATCTTCTTGTGTCTTCTTGGAATTGGAAGACAAATTTGTCCAAGTGCAATTGGAATTGGAATTATTAGATGTGTCTTCTTTTGTAATACAAAAACAAATTTCTCCACTTGGTTGTGCCTTACTAAATAATACAAAGAAAAATTTGTGGTGGGGGTTTGGAAGCCAATTTTTATCTTTAAACATGGGGAACCACTAGATTCAAGAAAGAAAGTCCTCAAGAAAAAAGAAATCGATCGAAAAGGTAGAAGAAGAAAGAGAAAAAGAAAATTTACGCATGTCAAAGTGTAGGCTTTCAGAAGAGGGAAATCGGATTTCTAGTGGAATACATGTTATTATTGTTTCTCCTCCATCACTAGAAGCAAAGCGCAAGAGTTCATTAGAGAAAAATACAAACAATATCTCATCAATAAAAAAATTATGTGGATGTCCAAATGATGGAGGATTTTCTGGGAGTTGATTATAGAATGGATGAAATTAGAGAAGAAACCGGTGTACAACGTTGTGGTGAAGAAGGTCATGTGGTGGAATATCTTGATGGAGAGTCAAATGTTCTAGAAACTATACAATCTGATGTCCACTCTCCTCCCACAGTTGATCTGTCTGTGATTTAAGGAGAAAGAACTGAAACATTATTAACTCCACAACAGGGAGGTCAAGAGTGCCAGAATAGGGGTTCATCGTCCCTACCTATATTGAGCATTGTGCAACAAATATCTCCTAAACACATTCAGGATGATGAAAGTGGTCTAGCGTCACTTGAAGGTAAGTTACCTAACTGTACTATTCATTATCACTCTTATAAAATCATTCAAGGATATTTTGAACCAAAATCCGATGCTGTTAAATGTCAATTATTTTTATCTTTATTAAAATCTAGAAGTTTGACTGTTATTAGGAGAATTTTAGGAATTAAAACAGTCAAAAGTGTAGAAACAAGTGATCATATTGTTAGAAACCTTGTATACGCTTTTCAAAGAATTGGTAAGAAGTCTCATTCTAAAGACTGCAATGCAACCTGATGTGTCTTGTCCTAGTCAATTGTTAGCAACATCACAAGAAAACATCATTTTCTACAACAAACCTCTCACCTGTCGAAATTCAATGTCAAAACCCTTAGAAACGATTATGATGGACGAGATAGCCTCAGCATAGGTGCCCCAATATATTTTTGGGCCTTCACTGGAAGGCTCCCTCATTCTGACATGAAGTTAATTGGAGCGGTGCTGGAAGTAGGCCAAAGTGGAAAGAAAGGCTATTTTGGGAAGAAAGGCATGCACCAGGAAAGTGACAGCTGGAAGGAAGAGCATCACGTGCACATGCATGGAATACCTAACGACCTTAGGGTTAGGGTTTTCGCAATACATTGTAATGGTTGATGAGCCATGAACCTATAAATATAGATACCTAGGAGGTCTAGGGAGAGGTTGAGTTTTGGACCATTAGTAGTAGAGTCGGAAGAGACCATGGAGGATGGAGTCATGTTTTGATAAATAGTTGTAATACTTGGTCATACGACCTAATATTGTAAGTTGTTGAGATGGAGAGGACCAGAAGGGTGGATCTCGAGGGTTATATAACAGGCTCAGGAGACTGGTGTGATCTAGTCTGCCTCACAATAGATCTAAACCCAACTTGGGAGGAGTTGTAAAGAACATGGTGTTGTAGTTTTGGAACTGCCATAATAGAAGATATTGATAGCCATATCTTTGTGGACGTAGCCTAGGGGGGGTGAACCACAATAAAACCTGTGTTATGTGATGAATGCTTGGTTCTCTTTTACTGTTTACAAGTAGATATTATCATGATGAATGAATGAGATAATTACATTACATGCATGATCGTATATTTCTTTAATAAGTGAAATATAACTTTTAGCACACACTTCTCAGATCTCCACTCAATCCTGGATTACAAACACTTGAGTATTGCAATCACTCATTAAGACTATCTCGGGTGAGACTGTGTAGTGCACTATGTGTACAACATTGCCTCCTGGTTTACCAGGAGGGTCAATAGTTTTAGAGGCTTTTTTGGAACCCCAGTAGACTTGAACCTGGGTCAATCATGTTAAAGGTATAACACTAAGAGAATATTAACCAAAAAATGGTTTTGTTTCCAGTTGGAACAATATAGGATTGAGTAGATGGGATCTGTTAAAAGAGGGTAAGATCTACAGAAGGCGGGTCAAGAGAATACTGAATCAGATAACAAGAATGTGAGAATGCACCACTATAATGGGATTTTGAGACCGTGGAATCCCACAAAAGCAGAGATCGAAAGATGGCTAAAGACAAAGAAGCTAGAGTTTATGAAGAAATATAATAGAAACCCTAGAGTAACACCATGCAAATATCTTAAGAAGTACATGTTTACTAATCTGCATGAAGTATTTTTTGTGATTTTCCAAACTTATTGCAATAGTGGATATTAAGTTTGAAGGATAACCATGCAACAAACCAGATCTGACAGTTAGAGTGGACCCTAGTTCAGATTGAGCAGTTACAGCATCTGAATAACAAATATGCCCGCGCAGTAGATTTTTGGATTGACAGTATTGTACCAAGCTTTATAACAGAATTTGCAGTAGATACTGCGAAGTCGTACAACACAACAGAGCAATAGTTTCTATGCGAGCCTTGAGGAAGGTATATTCGATTGATGTATACTTCTATTAAGATACTGCTCTATAACAAAGGTGTAATGACAATGGAATCAGACAGCTAAACTTCACTGCATGCATGGGAGAAGGGGGGAAGCACTAACAGAAAAAAGGATATATGGAAGAAGAAAAGGATAAAGGAAAGAAGGAGGAAGTCTTGGACCCAATCATGATGGATGACGACCAGATCAAGTGGATCATGGTGACAACTAGAAAGACGTGCAATGGAGTACCCTGCCAATAAAAAGTAAACACAAAGAAGAGAGTCGTAGCCATGAGGGAAGGCTTGGAAAGTGATGAAGAGGAGGTAGATGATCTCCGGGATGTGGAGCAGATTGAGGAAATCTTGCACGCAACATATGAGAGGAAGACAAGAGGTCCAATAGCGAGAATAGAAGGCATCAATCCTATCCATATTAATGTCAGTGTGGAAGCCATAAACCCATGTACGACTAACACACCAAAAAGAACACCATTGTTTAGACAACCGAATTTCGGGAGAAGGAAGACTGCAAGAAGTACATCTACACAGGGAAAAACAACTTGAGGAGCTAGTTCAGGAAGAATTAGTCAAGTATCTACACCACGCGGAGGTAGTAGTTCAACATTCAGGATGGCGAGACACGATCCCACCATCAGGTTACCAAAATTCAAAGGAGAAGTGTCGGAGGACCCGAAAAAGCACATGTTTATCTATGAGAATATATGGGAAGAAAAATAGATCAGAGACGAAGACACTAAAATTGCACAACTAGCAATTACACTAAGGGATCGTGCACTAGATTTGTGTATGATTTTATCTACAAACAATCCACTAGGGACAACTAGACCAATTGTGGATATCAAGAAATTGTTGATAAATGAGTTTCAGAAGCCAAGTTCAGAGGATCAGTACATGAATGAGATGATAGAAATTAGATAGAAACAAGGAAAATATGTATGGGATATTGACTAGAGAATCAAGTGACTGAAAGGAAAGTTGAAATATCTCATGACAGATATGTAGCACATGCACTTGTTCATCAATTCACTACTACCACACTTGAAATATCCACTGCGACAACAGAAGTTTTAGACACAGGTAGAGACTCTGTAGTCAACCCTGCAACTGGTATAAAACCAATATCAAAAGACAGATCCATCCATTGAATATCTAAAGGAGGATTTGAAGAACTTAACATTCCAGTTAAACCAGAAATAAAGTAAGGAAAAATGAGATGTTCTTTGGTGTACCACATGCAGGACGAAAGGACACCATAAGAACAAATGTCCAAAATTCGCACAGTACATGGCAGAAGGCATGCCAAATATGTTACCAACAGAAGGACTATGGTTCAAAATATGTAATAAACTAGGCCATGACCCATATCATTTCCCAATGATGCAGAAATACTAGACAGTCCCAAAGAGTTCATATTGCAACTTTTGCAAGTAAGTGGGCCATGATGACAAAGAATGAAGAAATTTGGACTTGATGATAGAGAGGACATCAGATGCATATAGGGTGCAGGAAGAAATGATGACCGGGAAATCTGTACCTCATTTTAACTAGGTACCATCCCCATACAACACTGCGCATTCGTAGTATAATACAATGCAGCAACCATATAATATCGCGCAGCCACAGTACAACAGAGCGCAACCTCACTACAATACCGTGTAGTACAATCAAGCGCGTCAGTATAACATGCCGTGAGGGGATTGAGCTGGCTACATAGGTAGAGGATGAGCAAGAGGAGGCTTTGGAAGAGGTAGAGGACCAGTGGTATGTCACAACTATCAACAACCAGGACACTATGCAAGACAATGTCCACTTCCACCAGTGACTTGTATGTATTGTCGCGCATATTATCATGACACAGAAGAATTTCCTATGTTATTAGGGAAGATCAAGGAAAAGAGGAATTAGAACAATCAAAATGTTCAATGGATTTCAACAGAAGCAAGGGATGAAGGAAGAAACATCAACATAGTTACACGCGAAGGAGCTAAAACAACAAATGACGCAGTCTGACAAGATCCAACACAACACCAATAGGTAAATAACTTGAATGATGAACCAAGGAAACAGTTCGATGCGTAGAAAAATAAGGAAACATTTAAGCCAGCCAGACAAGAATTTCTGAAGCCAGACACCGCGTCGACCTCAACTTTGCAGCAAATAAAGGAAGTATCAGAGTATGAGATGCCTCCATCGTTGGATCATACCAAATAAATGCATCCATTGGGACAAGTAAGTACAATCAAAGGATTTTTGCAATCATGTGTAAAACTATTGAATGATCCATCCTCTATCAAAATATTGCAAAATATATTAGAAATATGTAGCATAGAGACAGACAGAAAACTAGAACCAAAAATAGTCAATCACCTACATATAAGGAGAAGAACAAGTAGGGAGTTCAGGCTGAATGCCAAAATCGAAGATTTCAATATGGGAGATATCATATTGTATCTAGGATCTAAATTCAATGTATTACCCAAAAATACATGGCAATGTATGGGAGATCCGACATTAGGATATTCACCTATTCAGCTAAAACTATCAAACCAACATAGAGTTCTACCAATTGGGATATTGAAAGGAGTGACAGTAGATCTGGATGGAGTGCACACTAATGCAGACTTTGAAGTGATTGAAATCATGGACGGCACAACACCATATCCAACATTGCTTGGCTTGGATTGGGTGTTTGATAACCAGGCCATAATCAATTTAAAAACATGGAAAATCACATTTGAGTCAGGAGAATATAGGGTCATTGTGCCATTAGACCCATCAGAAGGGGAGAGGTTTGTAGAGCCTACCTTCTTGGACTTGGAGGAAATCATCTAGTTGTACAGGACAACTGCGCGAGATCAGGATTACGTGAACTCAACTACAAATGGGATACTCAGTTGGTAGATCATTACTTCATGTGCATTAGACTCGTACACTACTTATTGGGGAAACATTTTAATATGTTCAAATATCATTTAGCCCTTAAATACCTAGTCAAAAATCCAGTGTTGGGGGGGAGAATTTGTTGATGGTTACTAATGTTTCAATAATTTGACTTTGAAGTCATAGTAAAGCTAGGGAAGCTAAACAGAGGACCTGATCACCTATCAAGGATCACGAACGGAGAGGAACCTACAAATTTAGAGGACAACTTTCCAGATGCACAGTTATTTTCAGTTCAGGTCGCCGATGAATACTTTGCAGACATAATCTAGTACTTGATTACAGGGACTGCACCACAAGAATACAACACCTCGCAGAAGAAAAACCTAGTAGTCTGGGCTGCAGATTACCAGTTGATTGCAGGACACTTATACAAAATGGGCGTAGATAGCATCTTGAGAAGATATGTGCTAGAACAAAAGACCAAGGATTTTAGCAGAATCCCATGAAGCAATAGCAGGAGGACATTACGAAGGAAAATATACCGCACAGAAGGTATTGCGTGTAGTACTATGGTGGTTGACCATTCACGAAGACTCGAAAGAGTACTTCCATAAATGAGATGTATGTCAAAGAGTTGGTAAACCGAATAAAAGGGACGAGATTCCCTTGCAACCATAGGTAACTTTGCAGGTATTCGACAAATGGTAAATAGATTTTGTGGGACCATTTAACCCACCATCTAGAAGGACAGGAGCAAGGTACATTATCACTATGACAGAATACCTGACAAGATGGGCAGAAGCAACACCAGTAAAAGATTGCAGCGCAGAAACAATAGAACACTTTCTATTCAAGCAAGTGATCACTAGATTTGGTTCCCAAGTATTTTGATGAGCGACCAAGGCACTCACTTCATTAACAACACTATTAAGTCTATGACTGAGGAATTTGAAGTCCATCATAAAAATATTACACCATATCATCCACAAGTGAATGGAACAGTAGAATCCTTTAACAAAATCCTTGAAAATGTACTGACAAAGATATTTAATGTTAATAGGAACAACTGGGACCTAAAAGTACCAATAGTATTGTGGAAATACATGACCACATGCAAGAATTTGACAGGATACACATCATTCAGATTGGTATATCGACAAGAAGAAGTGGTACCATTATAATTTTTGGTACCCAGTCTGCGTGTAGTACAATTAAAAACATGACAAAACAAGGTGTAGTAGAGGATAGGTTGAACCAACTAATGATCATGAAGGAAGATAGGATCCTAGCAGGGTTCCACCAAGAAGTTCAGAAATCAAGGGATAAAGCTTGGCATGACAGACATATCAAGAGGAAAACCTTCAAGGCATGAGACTTAGTGTTGATGTATGATAGTAAATCCCTTCAACACCTGGGAAAACTCAGAATGCACTGGTTAGGACCATATGAAGTAAAAAATGTCACATATGTGAGAGCTATACAGTTGAAGGATTTCGGAGGCATAGAAATCAAAGGGATGATAAATGGGAGTCGACTGAAGCTATACAAGGAAATTCGACCACCCGCAACCTGAAAGTCACAAGGCACTAAAAAAAATTAGAAAAAGGTACCAACAAAGACATAGTGCACCGAAAGGACAAGGAACATGCATGCTCGAAAATACAAGCCCAAGGGAGATAGGTCCAACGGTCAGTTCAAATAAAAAACAAGCGAGAAAGGCAGATACGACAAAAGAAGCGCCAATTGATGGAGGTTAGAGGAATTGAATGTCGGAAATGACTAACGGGACATTGCATTAATCGCACCAACTAGAGACAGGAAGGGAAATCAATGGAAAGTACAAAGGAACCGATGGTTCAATTAAGTCATAATCATGGAAACATCTCTGACAAGCTTCACACGATGCCAATACAAAGCAGGGACGCAGGAGCAGAAAGGGTTATTGCCAAATTGGAAAAGGCACAGAATGAGAGTGCATACGCAGTAGAGAGTGAAGGTTGTAGAGGTTGTAGAGGCTACTAAGCTCAACAAACGACAATTTTTTACCACCATGGCACCACCTAAACAAGGAGAACTGAGCCAGACTGTTAGACAACCCATAGGTAGAACCAGAGCACAATCGCAGTCACAGGGAAGCGAACAACAACCATCTCAGTCGCCAGAAGTCGTCCATGTGGACGAAAACCCATCGCTGGATCAGCTCATATAAATAGATGTATAACTCATCGCACACATCACATGGATGCCATCAAGGGGCATGGATCCCACACAGTTCCTCAAGGAAAAAACAAAGGAGAAAGCACTGGCTGAGGAAATGAAGAAGAAATACAGCACAAAAATGGGGTTGTGTGGGATCATTATCAAGTGTATTAGTGATGTCGCAACAAGAATGGCCACAAAAATTAAGGCATGCAGGTTTCTCAGAATCGCAAGGAGGAAGTCCCAGTCGAGGTTTTCGCAGTTACAGCACAGTGTGTCAAGGGAACCACACTCAGTTGGGCCCCTTATCTATTGAATTTGTTCCTAGATGACTGCAAGGATGCACAGGATCTCGGGACATAATTTCATTATTCATAGATACTCATCCTGATAGCCATTATGGGATGGAAGCAGCTGAACTATGCATGTTTTGTGACTAGACCCAAACCCTACCACGGAGCACAATATTTATCGCTTGGATTCACTTCGAACGACAAGAATAGGAGAGTGAATGCAGCTATATTCGAAGGATATATTTGCAACCTACAAGACACCATTGCCAACACTTGGAGGATAACACCGCAAGTTTTTGCACAGTATCAGGGCATATCCAACTCCAAAGCCACTAGACATGCAATGTGGATCTAGGCGTGGAAGGACCCCAACAAGGAATGGCTACAACTGCATTATTGCATCATGGAGGGGGACATACAAATGGCCATTAAGGATTGGGAAGACGAATGGAGGATTCCAGTCCTCACAAGAGACATACCCGTAGAGATAGAGGAGGAGCAGGAAAGATAAGAACACACACATGCTAAGGAGGTAGGATAGAAATAGACAAAGCCATAGGAAGCAATAGTTCCCAAGAGGCCAAGGGAAAGTCAGAACAAGACACACTATAAGAAAAGGGGGACATACAAAACATGAGTTTAGAAAGGGAAGAAAAACAACA
>JASDQU010106953.1:181007-192873 GCA_032191745.1 Picea mariana | reverse complement strand
AGAGGGTTTCCCAGGATAAATGTTGTGTCTCTTGTGGATGTGTATTTCTCAGTGATCTTGTTCTTATTATGCTCTTATCTTATGAAATGCAAAGAACTATAATAATGGCATAAACATTAACACTTTTCAGCTTCCTGACTGAAAATATTGAGCCACTCCTCAGAATGCTCATCTTCTTCCCCTGCTTGGGCAGTCTCTAATGTCTGCTCTAATTCTTCCTTGACAGTCTCAGTTGGGTGTCCTTCTTCTGCTGTTGTTGTTTTAACATCTACAACACAGATTTCTGCCTCCTCTTGGGCAAATGGTAGGAATATCCCAATTCCCCCAATCATTAGAAGATTTGTCTAACCTTCCTCTCGGATGGTGCAAGTTTTTAACTTGTCATCATCTTCATTCACATGGCTGGCAGAACCATATGAGCCTTCCTCCTCTGTCAGCTCCTCAGGCTGATTCGAACTCACCTCTGAGTTTATGAGACCCTCAGATACTCTCGTTTCTATCCCCATGCCCACCTAGCAAATTGGAAATTGTCTGTTGTACTGCTGGTAGTCCATGAGATCCCGCAGTGACCTCATATCATTGCTCTCCTGACAATGTGAAATTTCCCGGCTGTCCTCATGACAGTCTATGAGATCCCGCAGTAATCTCAATTTCTTCCCCTCTTGGCAATTGGGAATTTCTGGGCTGCCCTCCTAGTAGTCCTTGAGATTTTCAGCTGATCCCAATTCATCCTCACTACTGAGGCTTCTCCCAGTCTCTGGTTCACATATATGAACCATCTCCTTAGGTCCGTCGAGGTTTTCAACATGCCTCAACCATCCTCTCAACAGTCTACGCTGTCTTCTATCCATCAACTCCTTGACTGGCCATTTTACCTTCGGCTTCCCCATGGGCCATTCATATACCCATCTCGACTTGGCGTTTTGCTGCCTCTCAAATGCAAGTTCATCCATTCTTGCCCTCATCTCGGAAAGTTCTTCATCCCATTCATCTTTTCTCATTAGCTATGGGTCTTTCCTTCCAGCACTCGTATAGCATTTAGTAGCCATCTTGTTGTTCTTGTCTGCCCTGCTGGAAAATCTGTTGTTGTCACTTTGATCCTGAGTGTCTCCAGCCTCTTCCTACAGTCCTCCTGACTATCTTCTTGATTGTTGCCTAGCTGTAAACAATCATCACAGAGTCTCCAACGCTCTATCTTCCTTTGCCTTCTCCTCGCTTCCCTTGCCTGAAATCTACAAACAAGATTCAGGCTCTTATACCAACTTGATGCAGACCCCTGACCCTCGGGTCAAGATCCGCTACACAGGAATCTTTCTAATATCTCCTTGAGCCGAAGTGGATCCTTTCCTTTTCAACGCCCTCCACATGTAACCATAGGCTAGGGCTTAAATACCAGTGCCTCTCGCAACTTGCACCTTCATGAGTTCATGGATTGAACTCTTGTGCCCTCCTATTGCGATCTCCCGAGACACGAAAACTCAACGTTGGGTTGACTCCTCCCTTGATGCTTTTCGCTATTCGCAACCTTGCAGGTTGAAGCGTCGAGCCTTCACGCTCTTATCCCGCGAATCCCCGAGATGTGAGAAATCAATGGAGTGTTGACTCCTTTTTCTAGGCGACGCGTGTCTACCTATTTATCACATAGGCCCCACCTTATGGCTCTGCCACATGTTCCCTCGTGCCTCAGCTCTCGACACTTCGCGACTTCTACAGTCGAAAAGAGATCCCTTCAAGATCCGAACCTTCGAATACATGATATGCGATGGGGTTTCTGATCCAACGGTCCTCCCATTCTCTGGATCCAACAACTATCCTTACTCCTCGCGATTCTGCAACTTCGCGACTTGGAGCACCCAACCTTTGGGCTCTCACCTTGCGAACTTTCGAGTTCGCGAAGCCTGCACTCAGACTTCTTCGGCACTTCCGCCGATCCTTTGGTCACTACCACCTATCCTCCTCGAATGGATGGCTCAGATCTGATCTCTCCTTTTCGGGACTTATGATGTTGAGTGCCCAGAATTTCGTCCTTCAGACTCCCGAACTCCCGAATGCTGATATACTGATACAATACTTCTTTAGGAATTTCGCCTCTGCTTGCAAAGACTTAACCCCTTTGCAACTTCTGCTAGATCCAATGTCTAATGGGTATTTAAACCAAGATCTGATAGCTTAGACCTCGTCTTCTTGTGCGCTTCTCCTGCGGGTTTCTAGACATAGGAAAACTCCAACTGTCCAGATCTTCTGACTGGATCTGACAGTAGCTGTACTCCTCTTGAGCTTTGGCGCTTTCTTCCTACACTTGGAAGAATTCCAAGTGTCCAAAGGCCTCAACCTTTGCTCCGTTCCTCTACGAGCTCCACGACCTTGAGTTCTCGCCTATGTGTATGAAAACGCTGTCCCTACTGAGCTTTGGGAACTCTAACTCTTCAAAGAGTTCTCTGGTCTCTGCACTCCTTGCAGCTATGGCTCTGTGCGCTAAAAACACTACTCCTCCTGAGCTTACTCTCGAATCCTCAAAGTATTTTGCGACTTCTGTGCCTCTCCAGATTCTTTGCACACAAAGTGATACTGTTTCTGAGCTTTCCTGATACTCAGATCTCTTAAGGGAGTTTTACCTTTCTTCCTTCTCCTGCAGATGGAGAATCTGATGCCCTCCTGGCAACATGTCTGCTCAGGCAACCTATTGCTGAGTCTTCAGGGTGTTCAGTAACCCTGTGAATATTCTTCAGTGGATTCTTCTTCAAATTTACAGAACTCAACAGAGTCCTCTTCCTGTGCATGTTTGCACACTGACTCAATGCCCTCCTGGCAGAGTTGTACAGAACTCCTCAAAGCTTCTATCTTCTTATGAACTCACAAAAGAGTTCTTCCTCTATGCACTCTTGCACGTGCTCAATGCCCACCTGGCAGAGCTTTACAGAACTCACAAGAGTTTTTGTCTGTAACTGTGTTCTCCTCTACAACCTTGCCTCCTGAGGTGTTCAACAACCTCCAAGGTCTTCCCCGAGTTGATGATTTCATCTTTTGTGCCCCGGTACATCTTTGTCTGACTCCACAGAGTTCAGAAGTGCTTTTGTGCACTGGTATTCAGAGTCCACAGCACTCTGTCATGCCCTCCTGGCATGAAACCACAAAGAACCTCTCAAGCCTGAAAATAAACCAACTCCCTGCAAATGTAAACCTACAGCATACATCTACAGCATAAACAAAACACACAAAAGACATTCACACAACACAGAAATCATGCAGGAAAAAATGTTGTTTGTATTAATCTCAAATGTCTCTTTTTACAGGGTGTTCCTGAGCTCAGACTTTGACAGGGTCTCGACTCCTTCTCTTTCTCTCCTATGCTCTATCTCTTCTCTATCCTTTCTTGCTACTTCTTACAAAAGAGATCAAAAAACTCTTTTACATGAGGGGGCTCTTCAAGCTCTTCCCTCCAATCTCACCTACCCTATTCAATTACATTGAATGGGCTGTCTAGTCCAGAATCGAATCTAGATCTCAGCCTTCAAACATTAAAGGCCTACCTACATTACAACCTGTGCAAAGCATGGCCTCATGGCTCAACAACCTACAACATTTATTACATTCAAATTTGAAATTTGAAAACGAGGGCTGCGCCTCTTCTCCATGATTGTGCGTTTTGAATACACTGACGTGGCTAGCTGGCTGGCTGACTGACATGGAGAGATGCTCCTGCATCATGATGTGTCAATGATTTTATATATCTACAACCATGGGGTGTTGTGTAATTAATCCTTTACAATCTACAATTGTAAGTCTATCAATATTTTGGAACTCATAGTTGTATCTCTTAAGCCTTTTTTATCACTTTGCCTTTGGGGATGTGGTAGCATTGAGTTGCAATAATCTTTGGATTATCTGGTCATTTGTCCATGTATAAATCTCCTTATTCATAACTTTTTTTCTTAGCACTTTGCCTTTGGGGATATGGCAACATTGAGTTGCAATCATCTTTGGATTATGTGTTCATCTGTCCATGTATAATCTCCTTATCCGTAACTTGTTTTCTTAGATTATGTGTTCATTGTCCATGTATAATCTCCTGATCCATAACTTGTTTTCTTAAATTATGTGTTCATCTGTCCATGTATAATCTCCTTATCCATAACTTGTTTTCTTAGTTTTTGGACAATCAACCCCACCTCCATATGTATATAGATAGATAAATAAAAAGACAGAGAGTTGTATATGAGGATAGGATATGCAATGATCAACAAAGTCTATTCAAACATAAAAATGAATTAACTTATTTAAAATGTTTGGAAGTGAACACTAAAACAAATTAAAAAAATATAAAGCTTAAGTAGGCAAAGTGAACAACAAAGCGGTCTAAACATGTTAAGATTTGGATTCTTTTGTCATATTTTTTCTCACCATGTTTGCTCAAAATTTTGCTAAATTTTTTGAAAATTTGTTGGAATAGCAAATGTTAATTGTTGAGATCCAGAATTGAGGTGCAATACCGTTTGTGGACGACACTAAATCCATTTATATATTCAAAAATACAATTTCAACAATGAAAAATTGCAGTTGAATAAAAAATTATTCAAAAATACAATTTCAACAATAAAAAAATACAATTTAATTAAAAATATATATAACCTAATTCTGATAATGATGAATCCAAATCTATAAGATTTAAACTTCTCTATAAATAATTAACATCAACCAAACATTACTTCTAATCACCATCAATTAACTCATATGGCCTTAAAATCCCTTAAATAACCAGCTCCAAAATAAAATAAAAAATCAAAAAAATAAACAAGGGGAGGAAGCCAATTATTCCCATTTACAAATTTTTACCAGCCATGTAATCCACCCTACAGTGAAAGTGAAATGATTACACGCAACAAAGGCCTCAGCTCAAAATGCCATGAACTTAAGATCGATTGTGTGTTCAGCAATCAAACGCACACACTATGTATACCTCTGATGATCTAAATACACAATCAAGATAAGAGTAACCCACAGAACGTGATCAGTAACATTAATTAGTCCATAATTTGGGAAGATAAAAAAAAAAAAGTGAATTTTTAAAAAATTCTACAAGTTGCATGTAATAATGATATCTCCTCAGAGGAGGCCACATGCATATAACATTATATAACGTCTTCAACCTAAAATATAGAGGAAGGAATGGCCACGAAGAAAGGCATTTTAGTTTTATTAAAGTATAAATTTTAATGAATAGCTCAGTAAAAAATTATGATAATGAGGTATATTATTTGAAGTGGTAAAAATTGTCTTAATTTTTTTTTATAATAAAAAAAATATTTATTGATTGTTAATGGAAAATGCAAGTTGATTAATCAAGATTTTTCCATATCATTCAAAATAAATTAATGATTTTTAAATTATTAAAAACAATCATTTCTGGTTGTTATCAAAAAAATGCAAGTTGATTAATCAACATTCTTCCACATCATTTAAAATAAATTAATGTTTTTTAAATTGTTAAAAACAATCATTATTGTTTGTTACCTAAAAATGCAAGTTGGCTAATCAATATTCTTCGACATCATTTAAAATAAATTAATGATTTTTAAACTGCTATCTGATATCCTTGAATTTTGAACCTTAACCTATTTCTTTAAATTCCAAGGAGATGATCAATTTTAAATTTTACTTCAAGCACAACAAAATTTCAACAGAAATAATATCATATGTCAAAAAAACAATGTAAATTGTAAACTAAGTATATTATTTATATATAAAAATCATAAAAATAATTTTTTATAAACAACTTAATTTTTAATTTTAATTCAAGCCCAATAAAATTTCAACAGAAATAACATCATATATCCAAAAATCAATGTAAATTGTAAACTAAGTATATTATTTGCATATAAGAATCATGAACATAGCCTTTTATAAACAACTTAACTTTTAATTTTATTTCAAACACAACAAAATTTCAAAGTAAATAATATCATATTTCCAAAAACCAATGTAAATTGTAAACTATGTATATTATTTATTTACATATAAGAAAAATAGAGCAAATACAAAAGAATTTTATAAACTATCATCTCAAAATTAAAAGAAATATGCCCTATCCCATCCTCCTCGTAGAAACAAGCCTCTCCCCCATTGAGAGCATGGCTATAACTCGATACCTAATGTATACGAACAAGTTAAACAACATCGAAGACAAGAGGCTACCTAAAATTGCTTCCAAATCAAGTCATAACCACCATCGACTAAAGCGAGGATGGCATAAAGACACCCGGTCTTAGCTAAACTATTGGGGAATCATGGAAGAAACCATTTTGCAGAATAAAGATATTATTAAAAAAACTTCAAATCAAAATTTAAGGAAAAAATGTGGCGTGATAAAGAGTTAGAGGAAAAAAGAAAATTAAAGTATTATAAAGATGTAATCAACCCTAATCTAGAAGATCAAAATTTTCTATCTGTTTTACCAAGTGTAAAGAAAAAAATAAGCATTGCTAAGATAAGAACAAATTCTCACGAGCTCCGTAGTGACACTGAGGGTTGGTCAATTCCTAAAAGGCCATGGGATGAAAGAGTGTGTCACCTTTGTGACACTAAGAAGGTTGAAGATGAAAAACACTTTATCTTAGATTGTCTGGCCTATACCCATATTAGATCTCATTTTCAAAATATTGACCACACTACCAACCTTCCTAACCTCTTAACTCAACAAAAGTATGGTGATCTTGGAAAGTTTCTCTTAATGTTTTTCAAGCACAAAAACAAAATTTTAAAATATCACAAGTAATCACTTACCTTCTTAAGGTCCGATAGACCAATTAGGTCTTAGTGGACATTAATCATCATCATCATCATCATCATGAACATAACTTTTTAGAAACAACTTTATTGGAAATTTCTTTGAAGCTAGATTAGGTGTCACCTTATGCTGTTACAGCAGTCACTGTACCAATAAAGTTGATTTCTGCACTCAGAAATAGATTTTAAACAACAAAAAACAACAATTAATGTAAATTTATATTACCTAATTAAAACAGCTAACCAAAAGCATTTCCTTAAATCCCAAAAAGATGATCAATTTTAAATTTTAAACTTTACTTAAAACCCATCAAAATTTCAACATAAATAATATCATATGTCCAAAAACCAATGTAAATTGTAAACTAAGTATATTATTTATTTACATATAAGAATCATGAACATAGCTTTTTACAAACAACTTTATTGGAAATTTCTTTGAAGCTGGAATCAGGTCCCAGCGTGAGCTGTTACAGCAGTCACTGAACCAATAGCATCCATTCAGACCGTGAGTACTCAACGCTTCTTATTTAATTGGATCTCAATATTCCCAATGGAGATCAATCTAATATAATAATTACAAAGCAAAATCCAGCTGTTGGATTCTGAATTGAAGCGTTTGTTATACGCCTCTTGCCTGTGAAGAGCCCCCACTGTTTTCTCACTTTTTACAGATCCGATCAGACATCTGCAACACTATACACATATAGATCTCCGTACTTTAAAATTGTCTGGAAATCATCTCTCTAGATCTCGTATTTAGCAGAGGTCGATCCATTAACGCTGTTGAACTCAATATTGCCTGCAGAATCAACTCCGTGTTGGGGATTTAAAAAATTCTCTGAATTCATCGCCGATGGCACTGCTGCCATTGGCATAACAGAGGAGGTCATGGGCAGATCCTCTGATCTCTTTGCTGTAATTGCTGTGTAATACAGGATGTCCAATATGACTGTTAGAAATGACAAGGCAGCTGCGCCACCGAAAACTCCAGCTTTCACAATATAGCATGCGTTATCCAACCATGGCTTGTTGAATGGTTGGCTTCCGCTCATGCTCGACCCCGCCACAAATAGATAAATTGCAATTGCAAAAGTCATCCTGCCCAAAAAAACCCACAAGCATGAGAATGAAACTTTCGCAGTTGGACATATTATTCTCTGGACTTTCTCCACAGAACATATCGTCATGGAATATCTGAATTTCTGGTTTTGACTGCATAAGAGTTTTGTGGGAAAATTTGTTGAAACCCTTATGATATAACAAATAATCTAAACTTAAAAGAGTTTAAAAGAGAGTAGGAGAAGAAAAAAATATTTTAAATATCTATAGTTATTGTTAAGTCAGACATCAAATTGGTGTATGAGACCTTTTCCACCCAGCTACTAAATTGGTTTATGAGACCTCCTTCGCACAGCCATTTTACTGGTAAAGTCTAAAGAGGTATACATACCCTACCCCTTGGATTTGAACTTGTAACTTCTTAAAAAGAAACACATATTCTCAACGATTAAACCTACTCAAGCTGTACCATTATTAGAGCACTTTACCATGAAAAGACGAGAATCATGACAGCCAGTCTGTTGCAGGTGGGAATATTGCGCAGATCCCTAGCACAACATAAGCAGCCTCCAATTACGTTTGCTGTTAGTTGGGCAAGAAGAAGTGACAGAGCCGCAGTTGTTCCCAGAGCCGATGCAGGGCTTGATGGAAGGCTGCATCCTCCCTCCTCATAGCGCACATCCTTGGCCTGTGCATTAGAATTGTTCGGCATCACAGATCAAATTAATGTTAATGACAATAAAAACCCAAGCTTTCAGTTATGATAATACCTAATACCCACTACAAACCTTATTGCGTGTAAATTCTGCAGCGATGCCCGCTGTCACAGCAAGCAATCCCAGGAATCCTATTAAGTACTGGAAGTTCCATAGCCTTGATTTTTGCATATTGTTTCACCTCTCTTACAGATCTGACAGGGTTCTTCCCCAACTGAATTAGACAAATTGCAGAAGAAAATCTGGGGATCTCTGGTCTCACTTTACCTAAATCCAGCAGACCAGTTGTTTTATGCCTTGAAGATCGGCACACTAATTTCCAATGGCCTTATTCAAACGGACCCGTGAGGCCATAGCTTTTACATAGCTGTGCCTCCTCTACTCATTTGTTTACAGTCTGTTTCCATTCTCTGATTGACAGGCTAAATATTACAGCTATAACTAGAATTTTTGGGCCTCCAGTCAACCTCAGCATGTGGCCTTCGTTTTCCATATAAATTAAATTAGTGTATTCCATGTCGTGAAATGCTATGAATAGATAAATACCATTAAAGACCTACTGACCTTGCTGTCCTAATATTCTAAAAAGTGAAAAGAGACCTTGCAATTTGTTTTGTGGAAATAGCTGGAGGATTTGAGTGGATGTGAAAGAGACCTTGCAATTTTGTGGAAATAGCTGGAGGATTTGTGTGGATGCTAATGAATTCCATAGTCACCTTATCATATATTTAAGATTTACATTTGGTTAATTGTTAATTGTTATGATTATTTTTTCATTTTTTTTTCCTTATTTATATTTCATTTATTTTTATATTATATTTATTTATATTTCATTTATTTTTAAGTATTAGGTTTTATGTGAGGTAAATTAGTTAATATTAGTTTTGGTAATGAACATAAATAATGTTGTCTTTCTTTTAGATAGTATTTAATCTTAACTGCCTTTTGATTATAGAATAAAACCTAAAATTATATAAAAAAACAAGTTAATGATTCGAGATCATCAATCATTTATTTCAAATGGTGTTGTTTTCTCATTTATTTCAAATGGTGTTGTTTTCTTTGAATCATTGTAATGAATCACCATATTGGTGGATGGCACGGAGTGATGTCATCCTTACTCTCAAATTCATTGTCATCATCATTGTCTTATTGCCAACTCATATTGGCAGAGAGTAGTGAGTGACACTCATCCTCACTCCCTATTGATAACTGGACTATCCTATTGACAACTGGACTATGATGAGGGGAAAACTTTCCATTACTTCTCTAACAATGGTAGTTAAGAGATGTGTGGTTTTCTTTGAATCACAATATTGAATCAACCCATATTAGTGGATAGCAGCGAGTATGCCATTCTCAATGTTGAGCATATTGGTGGATAGCAGTGGGTGACGATCATCCTCACTTCTTATTGACAACTGAATTATGATGAGAGGAAGACTTTCCATTACTTCTCTAACAATGGTAGTTAAGATACGTGTGGTTTTCTTTGAATCAAAATAATGAATCAACCCATATTAGTGGATAGCAGCAACTATGTCATTCTCAATGTTGAGCATATTGGTGGATAGTAGTGGGTGACTATCATCCTCACTCCTTATTGACAACTCGATTATAATGAAAGGAAGATTTTCCATTACTTTTTAACAATGGTAGTTAAGAAAGAAATGATGAAGTTAACTTGCAAATTTTGTCTCTCTAAAATGGAAAAGAAAATATAGATGAAATTCCTTATATAATAAAAGTAACAACAAAATATAAAATCAGATATATTCATATCACAAAAAGGAGAGGTAAATTCCCTTTATTGATTATTTCTTCTTTAATGAAAAAAATGAAAAAATGAGGGATTATTCAAATTCTTCATATCACAAAATAGATTTAATTATAAAATAGTTATACCTAAAGAAAAAATCATTTCCCATTAATTAATTCCTTTAAATTACTCATTTCATAAAATAGAGGAAGGACTTCCCCTTGGATTATTCCCTTAGAATGGTTAAGATGAGACATGAATCAATTCCTCATGTTATAAAAGAGATCAAACTCCAATAACTGCAACAAAGTCCCAAGGGAAACAATCAACCTTATGGAAGCATAAGGAGAAAATTAAGAAAAAATGCACAAGTAGAGAAGCACAATTGATATTGATAGTCAGTCCAATAATCAACAATATGGATTCAGCATAAGGAGAAAATTAAGCCAAAATACACAAATAGAAAAAAAAATTATAATTGTACTTAGTTATTGAAGCACAATGAAAGGGGTTATGCATATTTTCTTTATGATAATGTAATTATTGAAGACCTCTTTTAGGAAAATCATAATCACTTTTATGCTTGTATTTCCACTTCAAATCCACACACATATATAACATTTGTTTTAGATAAAACAGTGTCTTATATATTATAAATAGATTAAATTTTGATAATAAATAGTTGTTATTCAATTTAAATAATTTTTTAATAAATATATTTTTATAAATTAATTTGTAATATATTTGTAATTTATTAATTAAAATTTGAAAAAACAAATAATCTGTATTAACTATTATTTGTTATGATAATTTTTTACCAACATTAAATAAAAAAAAATTGTGCTTAAAAAAAAAATTGTAATTTTATTAATAAAAAAAATAAATTACAATCTAATAATATTTTTAATCATTTCAAAGCTTCATTTGAGTTTCTCTAATAGAAATATCATCTTCTTTACATATAATCAACCAAAATACTCTAAAAAATGCTACATTAGTAGACTCCTAATTAGGACTAAAAAATGAGGCCTCACTATCAATTTTACACAGAACCATCAAAATAAAAGTAGTCTTTACTACAAGTAAAAAAATATTACAATGACTTTGATTAAGGAACCTTCTTCTTGAGTCAAAACAAATACTACGACTAAAAACCTTAGGAAATATGTAAAATTGACTCAGAGGATATGCCATCCTTTCCCTCCCTCCTCCCACTTGAATGGAACCATAAAACCCCTTCTTTTGAAAGAGTATCATCTTGATTGTTCCTTTCCTTATATATGTCACATACCCACTACCTAAATCGGATTTTTCTGGTCTTCTGCCGAATCAGAAGCCCTAAACATCCATGGAGGACCAGCGTAAGCTAGCTCTTTCTCTCTCCCTGTTCCCATGTGGTTGCGGGTCACGATCACAATCTGAATAAACGCAATACCTCTTTCATATTTCGCACCTTGGCGCTACAGTGATGTCGAGTCGTTTGACTTGGCAACTGCTGAATCTCGACAGGGTTAGCAAATGGCTAATAGGAGCAAATCCCAATAGG
>JASDQU010106953.1:170802-180987 GCA_032191745.1 Picea mariana | reverse complement strand
CCTATTGATAACTGGACTATCCTATTGACAACTGGACTATGATGAGGGGAAAACTTTCCATTACTTCTCTAACAATGGTAGTTAAGAGATGTGTGGTTTTCTTTGAATCACAATATTGAATCAACCCATATTAGTGGATAGCAGCGAGTATGCCATTCTCAATGTTGAGCATATTAGTGGATAGTAGTGGGTGACGATCATCCTCACTCCTTATTGACAACTGGATTATGATGAGAGGAAGACTTTCCATTACTTCTCTAACAATGGTAGTTAAGATACGTGTGGTTTTCTTTGAATCACAATAATGAATCAACCCATATTAGTGGATAGCAACAACTATGTCATTTTCAATGTTGAGCATATTGGTGGATAGTAGTGGGTGACTATCATCCTCACTCCTTATTCACAACTCGATTATGATGAAAGGAAGATTTTCCATTACTTTCTAACAATGGTAGTTAAGAAAGAAATGATGAAGTTAACTTGCAAATTTTGTCTCTCTAAAATGGAAAAAAAAAATATAGATGAAATTCCTTATATAATAAAAATAACAACAAAATATAAAATCATATATATTCGTATCACAAAAAGGAGAGGTAAATTCTCCTTATTGATTATYTCTTCTCTAATGAAAAAAAAATGAAAAAATGAGGGGTTACTCAAATTCTTCATATCACAAAATAGATTTAATTATGAAATAGTTATACCTAAAGAAATAATCATTTCCCATTAATTAATTCCTTTAAATTACTCATTTCATAAAATAGAGGAAGGACTTCCCTTGGATTATTCCCTTAGAATGGTTAAGATGAGACATGAATCAATTCCTCATGTTATAAAAGAGATCAAACTCCAGTAATAGTTAGTCCAATAATCAACAATATGGATTCAGCATAAGGAGAAAATTAAGCCAAAATGCACAAATAGAAAAATTATGATGAAAGGAAGATTTTCCATTACTTTCTAACAATGGTAGTTAAGAAAGAAATGATGAAGTTAACTTGCAAATTTTGTCTCTCTAAAATGGAAAAAAAAATAGATGAAATTCCTTATATAATAAAAATAACAACAAAATATAAAATCATATATATTCGTATCACAAAAAGGAGAGGTAAATTCTCCTTATTGATTATCTCTTCTCTAATGAAAAAAAAATGAAAAAATGAGGGGTTACTCAAATTCTTCATATCACAAAATAGATTTAATTATGAAATAGTTATACCTAAAGAAATAATCATTTCCCATTAATTAATTCCTTTAAATTACTCATTTCATAAAATAGAGGAAGGACTTCCCTTGGATTATTCCCTTAGAATGGTTAAGATGAGACATGAATCAATTCCTCATGTTATAAAAGAGATCAAACTCCAGTAATAGTTAGTCCAATAATCAACAATATGGATTCATCATAAGGAGAAAATTAAGCCAAAATGCACAAATAGAAAAGAAAATTATAATTGTGCTTAGTTATTGAAGCACAATGAAAGGGGTTATGCATATTTTCTTTATGATAATGTAATTATTGAAGACCTCCTTTAAGAAAATCATAATCACTTTTATACTTTTATTTCCACTTCAAATCCACACACATATATAACATTTGTTTTAGATAAAACAATGTCTTATATATTATAAATCGATTAAAATTTTGATAATAAATAGTTGTTAATCAATTTAAATAATTTTTTAATAAATATATTTTTATAAATTAATTTGTAATATATTTGTAATTTATTAATTAAAATTTGAAAAAATAAATAATTTATATTAACTATTATTTGTTATGATAATTTTTTAACAACTTCAAATAAAAAAAAATTGTGCTTGAAAAAAAATTGAAATTTTATTAATAAAAAAAATAAATTACAATCTAATAATATCTTTAATCATTTCAAAGCTTCCTTTGAGTTTCTCTAATAGAGATATCATCTTCTTTACATATAATCAACCAAAATACTCTAAAAAATGCTACATTAGTAAACTCCTAATTAGGACTAAAAAATGAGGCTTCACTATCAATTTTACACAGAATCATCAAAATAAACGTAGTCTTTACTACAAGTAAAAAAATATTACAATGACTTTGATTAAGGAACCTTCTTCTTGAGTCAAAACAAATACTAAGACTAAAAACCTTAGGAAATATGTAAAATTGACTCAGAGGATATGCCATCCTTTCCCTCCCTCCTCCCTCTTGAATGGAACCATAAAACCCCTTCTTTTGAAAGAGTATCATCTTGATTGTTCCTTTCCTTATATATATATGTGTGTTTGTGTGTGTGTGTGTGTGTGTGTGTGTGTGTGTGTGTGTGTTGGATGTATGGGATGACCCGGGTTCTACCTTAGTTCTCCAACAAAACCCTAGAAACCATTAGTCCCTCTAGTAAATCAGAAGGAAACCCTGCGCACAGAGTGCACATCGTAGTCTCGCCCGAGATGGTTTATGGGTGACTGGAGGACCTAGATTTCTGTAGTATTGGAAGGGATGTTGTTGATGGGGATGTTAGGAATACTTACTTATTCTTCTACTTCAACATTCATTCTACAATACCATCATTCAAATCTACCATTCATTTAACCTTTAACATTCATTCTACATAAAATAACATGTCCAATCTAGTGTGCACTATAAATTAACTCTAGTAGATTCATGTATTCATTCATTCATTCAACATAATAATCATTGAAATACATAGAAGGAACCATTTCACAAAATGACACAGTATTTTACCATGGTTCACCCCCCCGGGCTACATCCATAAAGATATTCTACTTCTTNATTCATTTAACCTTTAACCTTCATTCTACATAATATAACATGTCCAATCTAGTGTGCACTATAAATTAACTCTAATAGATGCATGTATTCATTCATTCATTCAACATAATAATCATTGAAATACATAGAAGGAACCATTTCACAAAATGACATAGTATTTTACCATGGTTCACCCCCCCGGGCTACGTCCATAAAGATATTCTACTTCTTATTATTCTTCATCAAAATATGGCATTGAGAACATTACATCATAGGTTTAGTAATGGTGAGAATGACCAGTGTCACACCAATCTCCACAGCTTGCGACCTGACCCTCAGTTACACTCTATAAGTCTCCACAACTGATACAATCTGAGCTCCACAAGTCTCAATCAAAACAAGTGATGCGACTCAAAACTCAAAAGGTTCTCGCCAATGCTTCTAAACATGCCAAAAAACAAGATCCACTATATCTCCATCATACATCATATTTGTACTACAAAAGGTGGGTAAAAACCCATTACATTGATTACCAAAACCCTAACCCTAATTGGACTAGGCTTATCCACTTAATAACTTCCTTCACATGGTTGGTATTTGATCCAACCATTTCTCATCGTGTTGTCCTTCTTCTGCCTTTGACTATTCTTTACTATGCACTTCTTTTCTTCTATTCTCGGCTCATTGCTTTCCTTGTCTTCTGGTGCACGCTCCATTGTGGTCCCTTTCTAAACTATATTCCAAAACTGCTACCCATTTCCCCAAAATAGCCTTCTCCAAAAGGCCCCCAACACTAACATGTGGCTCGTCCTGAGCCACTCAGGTAGTGTTTGCATATCTGACAAAATTCTCTAACTTCTGGATTCTACTTGAAATCACTTCAGCACAAGTCTTCAGTTGCATGCTCTTCTAAGCAATAGACTCCATAGTCTACGTAGTGAGATGTTCCTTCAACATCTCCTTAGCCTCCAACCTAAGATTTTCCATCTGGCCCTTTGTTGTATCCATCTTTGTCGAAATCATCTCTGTATCTTCCTGTAATGGATCTAGTTGAGCCTGCCTCATTTGCTTCTTTGTTTGCACATTCTTTAATTATGCCCATAAATTATTTAAATCCTCCATGCTTCTCATCCTATCCTGAATGTTCATGGCCTTTTTCTTATGCTTCAAATCATGTGTTGTAGTATTAACACCTTCCTCCTTTTGTTCCAATGCCTTCAACTTTTCATCCTCTTGCAGACTTGTCCAAAGTTGCGCACCTTTTTCATATAGTTCTGCAATGTCCTTAATACTTTACGCCATATTCTCCATGTTCCCTACAACCTCCTACTCTCTTTGTGAGCGCACTTATGGTGGCATGCTTGGGTTCAATAGTTTCATTAAGTCCATTATGTGACTTTTATAATCTTCCATCACTTGTGCGATCTTCCCAATTTTCTTCTCTATCTGTAAATGTGTTTGTTCTTGTGCGTTGTCTGGAATGGAATTGCAAACTTCTTCTATGCATTACTCAATCTGTCTAATGCGTTGTTTTTCCTAATCCTTATTAACCTTCACTTCATTGAGATTTATCTCTAGTGTATCCTTTATATCATTTTCTCTTTGTAACTCTGTTGCATCTGCGTGTGCTCTAGATTGTATTTCCCGTGTGACGCTAACTTGTAGTTTTTACAACTCTTTCATGGGGATCTTGGCCAAAGCCAATTCCAAGTGAGAAATATCCTTCACTTGTTTCTGTACTGTCTCCTCATTCAACTGCAAAAAATCCTGAGTAATAGAAAAGTTCTCGCTTCCTGACGCTATAATTTGTATTTTTTCCTATGTTGGGATTGTATCTTCTTGAGCAGTCTATTGTGGTTGTGCCTTTTCCTTTTTCTGCTATGAAATCCGTTGCAGTTGTGGAAAAGTTTCCTTAGCTTCTGACAATTTCTTTATGATCTCCTCTATTTTCTTATCCACATCGTCCCGCGACTCTGCTGCATGGTATTGTACTTTTTCTGCCACCATCTCTGCATCATCTTCTGTAATTGTGAATTTTGAAACATATTTTTGTGCCTTCATATTTTTCCTCTGTCTTGTTGCTTGCATCATGGTCCTCTTATTTGGAATAGTCTCTTTATATGCTGAAATTGTGGGTACCTCTAAGTTTAGGATGTCTCCACCTCCTTATTCTTCCTGCGCAGGAACATTTATTTCCTTATGTGTACTTCCATTAGTATTATTTTTTTGTGCTCCTTCGTTGGTCACATCGATGCGATCCTTCTTCTGCGTAGATGGATTTTGAATGGTCTTCTTTTGTCTTGGTTTCTTTACTATCGCGGTCCCTCCAATGTCCTTTACACGCTCTGCAACTTTCTTGGTGTTTGTTGTCAGACTATTGGTTTTCTGCGACATACCAGTTTTTATTGGTTGTTTTCCTTTTTGGCCCTTCTTTTATGTCGTTGGTACTTTCCACTCATCTATATATTCTTTCATGGCCCATTAGAATTCCTCCCTAGTGACATAGTACCTCATCTGCAACCAGTTCATCTTTGGGTCCCTTTTGGCCTGAACTTGTACATTGTGCCTTGATACCTGAAAATTGGATATATCTTTGTGTTCCTCCACCACTTCTGGTGGTATCCTCCATGTTTTATCTACCTTCTCCTATATTTCCTCTAAATACATCGCAAATATGCTAGAGTTTTCCTTCCTTTCCTTTGCGGTTGAAATGTGCCACAATTTTTCATACTGTGTTGCATGGCACTTTCGCATCCTTTGAAAAAACATGCTAAATTTCGGGTGTCTCCATCCTACCAATGCTATAAGTATGATCAACCATGAATAATGGAATTATCTGCCTAAGTCTTGTGCAACTTTTTAATAATCAAAAAATAAGTTTAATAAGTATGGACTCTAGCTAAGTAAAATCCCCTTTGCGCATTGCACGACTGCTGTTATCACCCCTGCTGGTGCTTCTTCCTTGTGACACTTCCTTAGTGATTTTCATACATTAACTTCATTTCCAGTCTTGTCGTGGGTTCACTGATTCTATTGATTATAATTTCTTAGGACCCTCTCATTATTCCATATGTTTTCTTCATCTCTTCTACCAGGGTCTTCTCCTTAGTTTTATCATCCAGATATTGTTCAGGTTTCTCTCCATCAGTTGGAAACCCTGTGATATTCCCAATTAGGTCTACATAAATCAATACGAGCCTGTCTATCCACATAATACCTCCATGTACTAATGCCAACAATTGTTTGACACAATTATTTTCATCCTTGTTGCGTGAAAAATGAGGGATCTCCAGTAAGTTGATGATCCATGTGCTGTATAAACATGTTATCCATTGTTTTGGTTCAAGTATTGTAAATTCAGATGCACTGATCCCTTTGATATCCATGTATACCTGCAGCTCAAATTCAAGGAATTTATCTCTATCTGCTACGTCATGATATGCATACCTCAATGTTTCTACACAACCTATAATGTAAGGAAGAATTGTCACTCCTTATGGTATGTGCGGTAGTGCTATTGTTACTTTTTCTTGTTTGTGTGACGACCTCTGAACTGAATGTTTCCTTATGCTCTTCTATGTCATGGTGGATGGAATTGCTTTCTTGTGTGCATCCTCTTTTGTTTCTACATTTGATTCTTGTTCACTTGTAATATCTTCCACTTGCACTTACTCTTATGTTTGTAGTTCTATCTCTACGACATGTGGATGTACTGGTTCATCCTCTACCCTAGGCTCGTATGATTATGTTCTTTCATCATCTTCCCCATTTGTATGTTGTGGCACTCCCAAACCTAGTTGTTGTGTAGGGTTCTATTCTTTGGTAGGGTTTTGTCCTTCGACTCTTGGATCCACATCCATCTTCTTTGCTACTGGCTCCTGTTCTGCAACAAGTGTTGGGCTCACTGGTTCAGGTGATGGAATCACATCCACATCGACAATTAATTCCGGCTACATAGGGTTTTCTACCTCTATATCTTCTTTCTCTGTGAACTTCACAACACTTCGTGTGTTTCTTGTGACTCTGCTAGGAGCTCTGACCTTTGGTGGTGCCATTCTGCCATATTTCGAAGAAATTGCTCTGAATCCTCACTTAACCTCCTCGAAATTACTTACGCGTGCTCATATTTCTCTCCTTATCTCTCATCTTCTCTAAGTCACAATGAGGCTTATCTTGCAAGTTTATTTATTTTATACGGCCTGCCATAAATGCCCTATCATATCCCACTTTTTTGTTTACCACCTTTTTTTCCAGTCATTTTCCATCCTAGCGCGATGCGTTCACTTTTCATATCATGCAGTATCTTCAGGTTTTTTCATACCTATTTCCATCTTCTGCTTTATGTTGTATCCCTTAACTTTCTTTCTACCACTTGTCCATCTACCTACTTCTTTTTGGATTTTTCTCATTTTTCTACTTTTTTCTTCTTTTTTTCTTCTTTTAAATCCTACTATATACTATATGTATATGTATAACTTCTACGTTGCGATTATTGAGTGTTGGTAGGTCAAATTCCCCTATATAGTTTCAGTCAACTACCATTCACCAATCCTTGAAGTTCTTTTCCTATTAAATCCTGTAGCTGCACAACACCTCCATTGGTGACAGACCTTATCTCATATGGTCGTAGCCCATGCATTATGAAAATCCCTAGGTGCTGCAAATATTTACTGTCATAAAGGAGATCCATATCTCCTTCCTTAAAATTATTCTTCTTAATATGTATGTCATGCCAATATTTTTCGTTTTATTTCTATACTTCCTGATGGAAACCAACTATGATAATGTCTTCTTCCAATTCCATGAATTGAGCAAATCTTTCCTGCACTACGCCTCTTTTTGTCAAAATTGTGATAGCTCCAATGCATAGACTATGTATCAAATACTCCAAGGGAAACACTACTTCCTGTCCATACACCAATATGAAAGGTGTATGCCCTATTAGATTCTTGCATGTAGTTCTATAAGCCCACAGTATTGTTGGTACCTTCAAATCCCAATCATCTATGTTCACATTGCAAATCTTTGTTAAGGAATTCTCCAATATCTTGTTAAATGCTTCCACTGTTCCATTATCTTGGGGATGCTAAGGAGTTCTCTTTTGATGATATATCTCAATTTATTCAGTCATTTTCTGGATTGTATTGTTAATGAAATGAGTCCCCTGATCATTCATTAGAACTCTAGGGCATCCAAATATTGTGAATACATGTTTAAATAAGAAGTGCGTTGCAATCCTTCACTGGTACTGCCCCATTTGGTTAAATAATCTGTCGATGTAATAATATACCTGGCTCTTGATCTCCTAGATGGTGGATTAATAGGACCTACAAAGTCTACTGCCCACTTATCAAACACTTTCAAATTTAATTGAGTTATTAATGGCATCTCATCCCTCTTGGATGGCTTTCCAATCCTTTGACAGATATCACAATTCTAACAATACTCCTTTGCATCCTTGTGAGCTATTGGTCACCATAATCTGACACGCAATATCTTCTGCGCAATAGATTTCCCTGCATAATGTCTTCTAGCTATTTCTTCATGTGATTCAGCCAAAATGATATGCCTTTCATGCTCCATAACACATATCCTCAAAATGTTGTCTACACCAAGTTTGTACAAGTGACCTGTAATCAGTTGGTAGTCTGCAGCTCTAACTATCAAATTTTTTTTCGGCATAGTATTAAATTCCTTAGGGGAAAATCTTTTACTCAAAAATTCAATATTGTCAGCAAAATATTCATCAACAATATGTACTGAAAAAAGTTGTGCATCAGGTAAATTATCCTCCAAACTTATTGGTTCCTCTCCATTGGTTATTCTTGAAATATGATCTAGCCCTATATTCAATCTTCCAGGCTTCACCACAAGTTCAAAATCGAACTCCTGAAATAACAACCATCTGCATATTCTCCCCCTGAACACTGGCTTATTGACTAAATATATAAGATCAGAGTGATCTATAAACATATTAAAGTGTTTTCCTAACAAGTAATTGTTATCACTGAAATTTTGTCCACAAATGGTTACAAGAATTTAGCATCGCCAAATAGTTATGAGGTCACCCATGGACCAAAATTACCACAAAAGCATTTCCAAAGGTTCAAAAACTATACAACCAATGAAAAAATTAAAGTGTGCTATGACTACACAGGGAACGCATGCACATGCGCGAAGCAGAAACGCAGGAAAAGAACACATGCGCCTGATGCGCGACTGTGGTCACAAAAATCCACGCACATGTGAGAACGATGCATTTATGAAAGTGGATGGCCTCCCATCCACTTCTGGTTCAGCTTCAAAGTTGATTTGACACTCAAATCTGGACTGGATCCGACTGGGTGGCTGGTCAAAGACCTAAAAATGCCCTAATTAGCCTCTTTACACACTACAAGCTGGTTGCACAATACCTCAAAGAGGTGCTATAAAAAGGCCATGGGTGCACTTCATTTTTTAAGGAATTCAATAGCAAAGTTATGCTGCTACTATTCTCCTGAGGAATCCTCTATTCTCACCAAGAGTATACTAGCACCATTGCATTGGGCAATCCATCTCACCCCTTGAGTCGATTAACAAAGAATTCTTTCACCATTTTTATTTCAAAGTTGTAAGAAGAGCTTATTTGTGGGGGTCCAAGAGCCCTCCCTTGGAGGAAGAAGGAACTCATAGTCCTCTTTCTTCTTGGTGTTTTCTTTCAATGATATCAACCTTGCCATTGGTGACATGGGTCTTATTGTTTCTTTTGTCCTTATGTCCCTATGCTCATTAGTTTAGTTGTTATTTTATTTCTTAGTTTATTTCTTAGTTGTTCTTTTATATTTATTTCTCTAACCCTTTTCCTTATAGCTGTTCTGCTTAGCAAACCCAACTAAGCTTGCAAGCACCTCTGTTTTGCTCACTAAGGTGATGAAAGAGGCGTAATAGATTGGTGACTCCACTGGGAAAGGTATCAATTTCCTACCCCATTTGGGTTTTTCTAGCTCTTCCTTCGGTTTATTTAACTTGCAGGTGCATTAACCGGCCTAAGCCAACCAGCAAAACATCCAATTCCAAGTTGAATTGGGAGAATTCCATCCGGAATTTTCTTTCACGGCCGTGTGTCATCTGTGCACGGGTTTTTTGACCCACAGACACGCATTATGAATACATGCGACTAAGTCACAGTTATGTTCTGTGCACCTGCACCCATAATCACGTTTCGGTCTACGCATAGGCGCTCAATGTGCCTCCATCTCCACTGAGACCCACGCACCTGTGCAAAAAATACACATTGTAAGGTTTTTTGAGATTTGGGGAAGGCCCTTAGCCTTCTTAAAAGTGATTTCATGCATGTTTTAAGCTGCACCACACTTAGTCCCCTCTTCATATAAAGGGATTAGTCAAAACACATAGGCACTTAGGGGGTTTAAAATCATTATTTCCTC
>JASDQU010106953.1:145301-170638 GCA_032191745.1 Picea mariana | reverse complement strand
TGAGCTCCACAAGTCTCAATCAAAACAAGTGATGCGACTCAAAACTCAAAAGGTTCTCGCCAATGCTTCTAAACATGCCAAAAAACAAGATCCACTATATCTCCATCATACATCATATTTGTACTACAAAAAGTGGGTAAAAACCCATTACATTGATTACCAAAACCCTAACCCTAATTGGACTAGTCTTATCCACTTAATAACTTCCTTCACATGATTGGTATTTGATCCAACCATTTATCATCGCATTGTCCTTCTTCTGCCTTTGACTCTTCTTTACTATGCACTGCTTTTCTTTGATTCTCGGCTCATTGCTTTCCTTTTCTTTTGGCGTACGCTCCATTGTGGTCCCTTTCTAAACTATATTCCAAAACTGCTACCCATTTCCCCAAAATAGCCTTCTCCAAAAGGCCCCCAACACTAACATGTGGATCATCCTGAGCCACTCAGGTAGTGTTTGCATATCTGACATAATTCTCCAACTTATGGATTCTACTTGAAATCACTTCAGCACAAGTCTTCAATTGCATGCTCTTCTAAGCAACAGACTCCATAGTCTACGCAGTGAGATGTTCCTTCAACATCTCTTTAGCCTCCAACCTAAGATTTTCCATCTGGACCTTTGTTGTATCCATCTTTGTCAAAATCATCTCTAGATCTTCCTGTAATGGATCTAGCTAAGCCTGCCTCATCTGCTTCTTTGTTTGCACATTCTTTAATTATGCCTGTAAGTTCTTTAAATCCTTCACGCTTCTCATCCTATCCTAAATGTTCATGGCCTTTTTATTATGCTTCAAATCATGTGTTGTAGTATTAACACCTTCCTCCTTTTGTTCCAATGCCTTCAACTTTTCATCCTCTTGCAGACTTGTCCAAAGTTGTGCACTTTTTTCATATAGTTCTGCAATGTCCTTAATACTTTACGCCATATTCTCCATGTTCCCTGCAACCTCCTACTTTCTTTGTGAGCGCACTTATGGTGGCATGCTTGGGTTCAATAGTTTCATTAAGTTCGTTATGTGACTTTTATAATCTTCCATCACTTGTGCGATCTTCCCAATTTTCTCCTCTATCTGTAAATGCGTTTGTTCTTGTGCATTGTCTGGAATGGACTTGCAAACTTCTTCTATGCGTTGCTCAATCTGTCTAATGCGTTGTTTTTCCTCATCCTTATTAACCTTCACTTCATTGAGGTTTATCTCTAGTGTATCCTTTATATCATTTTCTCTTTGTAACTCTGTTGCATCTGCGTGTGCTCTACATTATATTTCCCGTGTGATGCTAACTTGTAGTTTTTACAACTCTTTCGTGGGGATATTGGCCAAAGCCAATTCCAAGTGAGAAATATCCTTCACTTGTTTTTGTACTGTCTCCTCATTCAACTGCAAAAAATCCTGAGTAATAGAAAAGTTCTCGCTTCCTGGCGCTATAATTTGCATTTTTTCCTATGTTGGGACTGTATCTTCTTGAGCAGTCTGTTGTGGTTGTGCCTTTTCCTTTTGCTGCAATGCAATCAGTTACAGTTGTGGCAAATTTTCCTTAGCTTCTGACAGTTTCTTTATGATCTCCTCTATTTTCTTATCCACATCGTCCCACTACTCTGCTGCATGGTATTGTACTTTTTATGCCACCATCTCTGCATCATCTTCTGTAATTGTGAATTCTGAAACATATTTGTGTGCCTTCATATTTTTCCTCTGTCCTGTTGTTTGCATCATGGTCCTCTTCTTTGGAATAGTCTCTTTCTACGCTGAAATTGTGGGTACCTCTAAGTTTAGGATGTCTCCACCTCCTTATTCCTCCTGCGCAGGAACATTTATTTCCTTATGTGTACTTCCATTAGTATTATTTTTTTTTGCTCCTTCATTGGTCACGTCGATGTGATCCTTCTTCTGCGTAGATGGATTTTGAATGGTCTTCTTTTTTCTTGGTTTCTTTACTATCATGCTCCCTCCAATGTCCTTTACACGCTCTGCAACTTTCTTGGTGTTTGTTGTCAGACTGTTGGTTTTCTGTGACATACCAGATTTTACTGGTTGTTTTCCTTTTTGGCCCTTCTTTTATGTCGTTGGTACTTTCCACTCATCTAGATAGTCTTTCATGGCCCATTAGAATTCCTCCCTAGTGACATAGTACCTCATCTACAACCAGTTCATCTTTGGGTCCCTTTTGGCCTGAACCCGTACATTGTGCCTTGATACCTGAAAATTGGCTATATCTTTGTGTTCCTCCACCACTTCTGGTGGTATCCTCCATGTTTTAACTACCTTATCCTATATTTCCTCTAAATACATCGCAAATATGCTAGAGTTTTCCTTCCTTTCTTTTGTGGTTGAAATGTGCCACAATTTTGCATACTGTGTTGCGTGGCACTTTCGTATCCTTTGAAAAAACATGCTAAATTTGGGGTGTCTCCATCCTACCAACACTATAAGTATGATCAACCATGAATAATGGAATTATCTACCTAAGTCTTGTGCATCTTTTCAATAATCTAGAAATAAGTTTAATAAGTATGGAATCTAGCTAATTAAAGTCCCCTTTGCGCACTGCACGACTGTTGTTATCACCCCTACTAGTGCTTCTTCCTTGCGACACTTCCTTAGTGATTTTCATACCATTAACTTCGTTTCCAGTCTTGTTGCAGGTTCACTGATTCTATTGATTACAATTTCTCGGGACCCTCTCATTATTCCATATGTTTTCTTCATCTCTTCTACCAGGGTCTTCTCCTTAGTTTTATCATCCAGATATTGTTCAGGTTTCTCTCCATCAGTTGGAAACCCTGTGATATTCCCAATTAGGTCTACATAAATCGATACGGGCCTGTCTATCCACATAATACCTCCATGTACTAATGCCAAAAATTGTTTGACACAATTATTCACATCCTTGTTGTGTGAAAAATGAGGGATCTCCAGTAAGTTGATGATCCATGTGTTGTATAAACATGTTATCCATTGTTTTGGTTCAAGTATTGTAAATTCAGATGCATTGATCCCTTTGATATCCATGTATACCCGTGGCTCAAATTCAGGGAATTTATCTCTATCTGCTACATCATGATATGCATACCTCAATGTTTCTACACAGCCTATAATGTAAGGAAGAATTGTCACTCCTTCTGGTATGTGCGGTAGTGCTATTGTGACTTTTTATTGTTTGTGTGACGACCTCTGAACTGAATGTTTCCCTATGCTCTTCTATGTCATGGTGGATGGAATTGCTTCCTTGTGTGCATCCTCTTTTGTTTCTAAATTTGATTCTTGTTCACTTGAAATATCTTCCACTTGCACTTACTCTTATGTTTGTAGCTCTATCTCTATGACATGTGGATGTACTGGTTCATCCTCTGCCCTAGGCTCATCTGATTATGTTCTTTCATCATCTTCCCCATTTGTATGTTGTGGCACTCCCAAACCTAGTTGTTGTGTAGGGTTTTGTTCTTTGGTAGGGTTTTGTCCTTCGACTCTTGGATCCTCATCCATCTTCTTTGCTACTAGCTCTTGTTCTTCAACAAGTGTTGGGCTCACTGGTTCAGGTGATGGAATCAAATCCACATCGACAATTAATTCCGGCTACATAGGGTTTTCTACCTCTATATCTTCTTTCTCTGTGGACTTCACAAAACTTCGTGTGTTTCTTGTGACTCTGCTAGGAGATCTGACCTTTGGTGGTGCCATTCTGCCATATTTCGAAGAAATTGCTCTGAATCCTCACTTAACCTCCTCGAAATTACTTACGCGTGCTCATATTTCTCTCCTTATCTCTCATCTTCTCTAAGTCACAATGAGGCTTAGCTTGCAAGTTTATTTCTTTTATATGGCCTGCCATAAATGCCCTATCATATCCCACTTTTTTGTTTACCACCTTTTTTTTCATCCATTTTCCATCCTAGCGTGATGTGTTCACTTTTCATATCATGAAGTATCTTCAGGTTTTTTCATACCTATTTCCATCTTCTGCTTGTTGTATCCCTTAACTTTCTTTCTACCACTTGTCCATCTACCTACTTCTTTTTGGATTTTTCTCATTTTTCTACTTTTTTCTTCTCTTTTTCTTCTTTTAACTCCTACTATATACTATATGTACAAGTATAACTTCTACGCTGTGATTATTGAGTGTTGGTAGGTCAAATTCCCCTATATAGTTTCAGTCAACTACCATTCACCAATCCTTGAAGTTCCTTTCCTGTTAAATCACACAGCTGCACAACACCTCCATCGGTGACAAACCTTATCTCATATGGCCGTAGCCCATGCATTCTGAAATTCCCTGGGTGCTGCAAATATTTATTGTCATAAAGGAGATCCATATCTCCTTCCTTAAATTTATTCTTCTTAATATGTCTGTCATGCCAATATTTTTCATTTTATTTCTATACTTCCTGATGGAAACCAACTATGATAATGTCTTCTTCCAATTCCATGAATTGAGCGAATCTTTCCTGCACTATGCCTCTTTTTGTCAAAATTGTGATAGCTCCAATGCACAGACTATCTATCAAATACTCCAAGGGAAACATTACTTCCTTTCCATACACCAATCGGAAAGGTGTATTCCCTATTAGATTCTTGCATGTAGTTCTATAAGCCCACAGTACTGTTGGTACCTTCAAATCCCAGTCATCTATGTTCACATTGCAAATCTTTGTTAAGGAATTCTCCAATATCTTGTTAAACGCTTCCACTGTTCCATTATCTTGGGGATGCTAAGGAGTTCTCTTCTGATGATATATCTCAATTTATTCAGTCATTTCCTGGATTGTATTGTTAATGAAATGAGTCCCCTGATCACTCATTAGAACTCTAGGGCATCCTATTCTTGTGAATACATGTTTAAATAAGAAGTAAGTTGCAGTTTCTGCATTGCAATCCTTCACTGGTACTGCTTCATCCCATCTGGTTAAATACTCTATCGATGTAATAATATACCTGGCTCTTGATCTCCTAGATGGTGGATTAATAGGACCTACAAAGTCTACTGCCCACTTATCAAACACTTTCAAATTTAATTGAGTTATTAATGACATCTAATCCCTCTTGGATGGCTTTCCAATCCTTTGATAGACATCACAATTCTGACAGTACTCCTTTGCATCCTTGTGAGCTATTGGACACCATAATCTGACGCGCAATATCTTCTGCACAATAGATTTCCCTGCATAATGTCTTCTAGCTATTCCTTCATGTGATTCAGCCAAAATGATATGCCTTTCATGCTCCATAACACATATCCTCAAAATGTTGTCTACACCAAGTTTGTACAAGTGACCTATAATCAGTTGGTAGTCTTCAGCTCTAACTATTAAAATTGTTTTTGGCGTAGTATTAAATTCCTTAGGGGAAAATCTTGTACTCAAAAATTCAATATTGTCAGCAAAATATTCATCAATAATATGTACTGGAAAAAGTTGTGCATCAGGTAAATTATCCTCCAAACTTATTGGTTCCTCTCCATTGGTTATTCTTGAAATATGATCTAGCCCTATATTCAATCTTCCAGGCTTCACCACAAGTTCAAAATCAAACTTCTGAAATAACAATCATTTGCATATTCTCCCCCTGAACACTGGCTTATTGACTAAATATATAAGAGCAGAGTGATCTGTAAACATATTAAAGTGTTGTCCTAACAAGTAATTGTTATCACTGAAATTTCGTCCGCAAATGGTTACAAGAATTCAGCATCGCCAAATAGTTATGAGGTCACCCATGGACCAAAATTACCACAAAAGAATTTCCAAAGGGTCAAAAACTATACAACCAGTGACAAAATTAAAGTGCGCTATGACTACATAGGGTACGCACGCACATGCGCGAAACAGAAACGCAGGAAAAGTGCACATGCACTCGATGCACGACTGTGGTTACAAAAAGCCGCGCACATGTGAGAATGACGCATTTATGAAAGTGGCCGGCCTCCCACCCACTTCTGGTTCAGCTTCCAAGTTGATTTGACACTCAAATATGGACTGGATCTGACTGGGTGGCTGGTCAAAGACCTAAAAATGCCCTAATTAGCCTCTTTACACACTACAAGCTAGTTGCACAATACCTCAAAGAGGTGCTATAAAAAGGCCATGGGTGCACTTCATTTTTTAAGGAATTCAATAGCAAAGTTATGCTGCTACTATTCTCTTGAGGAATCCTCTATTCTCACCAAGAGTATACTAGCACCATTGCATTGGGCAATCCATCTCACCCCTTGAATCGATTAGCAAAGAATTCTTTCACCATTTTTATTTCAAAGTTGTAAGAAGAGCTTATTTGTGGGGGTTCAAGAGCCCTCCCTTGGAGGAAGAAGGAACTCATAGTCCTCTTTCTTCTTGGTGTTTTCTTTCACTGATATCAACCTTACCATTGGTGACATGGGTCTTATTGTTTCTTTTGTCCTTATGTCCCTATGCTCATTAGTTTAGTTGTTATTTTATTTCTTAGTTTATTTCTTAGTTGTTATTTTATATTTCTTTCTCTAACCCTTTTCCTTACAACTATCTTGCTTAGCAAACCCAACTAAGCTTGCAAGCACCTCTGTTTTGCTCACTAAGGTGACGAAAGAGGTGCAACAGATTGGCGACTCCACTAGGGAAAGGTATCAATTTCCTACCCCATTTGGGTTTTTCTAGCTCTTCCTTTGGTTTATTTAACTTGGAGGTGCATTAATTGGCCTAAGCCAACCTGCAAAACATCCAATTCCAAGTTGAATTGGGAGAATTCCATCCAAAATTTGTTTTCACAGCCGTGTGTCATTTGTGTGCGGGTTTTTTGACCCACAGATGTGCATCATGCGCACATGCGCCTAAGTCACAGTTATGTTCTGTGCACCTGCACCCATAAGCTCATTTCGGTCTGTGGATAGGCACTCAGTGTGCCTCTGTCTCCACTGAGACCCGCACACCTATGCAAAAAATACACATTGTAAGGTTTTTTGAGATTTGGGGAAGGCCCTTAGCCTTATTAAAAGTGATTTCATGCATGTTTTAAGCTGCACCACACTTAGTCCCCTCTTCATATAAAGGAATTAGTCAAAACACATAGGCACTTAGGGGTTTAAAATCATTATTTCCTCTTTTGCTTTCATTTTCACCACATGGATGGCTTGCTTTGACTAAAAATATAAGCTGGAAATCATTTGTAATCACATAAAACTTGCATTGGGACTAGAAGTTGGATAACAATCGCTTATTATGCTCTTCTCTCGCGCTTCCAAGTGACCTTGAGAATCAAAAAAAAAATTGTGGGACAATTTCATCTCCCTTAAGAAGATTAAAACCTTTAGGAGAGGACAACAACCCCTCTTGGGACTCCTCTTAGTTTACTTTTCAAACACATCTTAAGATTGTAACGGGCCCATACATGCCCACATGATCACAATCTAGGATAGTTTCAAAGATTTTTCTTAGATTAAATCACAATAGGGAGTTAAAGGAATAGTAAAGGACCCACATGTATACATGCTAGTTTCCTAGCGACTTTTGAATTACGCAAGGTTGTACCAAAGGCACTTAGTTAATTAGGTAATCAACACTTGTAAGGACCAAGTGAAGTCCACATGCAACAAGGTGACACCTAATTCATTAAAGCATTGGCACACTTTCACTCATTCACACACAAAAGTCACTTATCACTCACATAGTTTCTTCTTGAAACATGGAGGTCAAAGTAAGTTTCCTCCAAAGGGATTCCAAAACACCCCACCCTTTTCTTAATGAAACTATCCACTCCCATTTAATTTCAACGAGGTTGGTTCACACCCCCAATCTCTCAAACAACTACATCTAAATTTTTTTCTAAAAACTCACTAAGTTTTTCTCCATGGGAGGTGCCAAAAGAAATTTTTTAGTCTAGGTAGGATTTTGGGGATAGGCATCCAAATAAATCCCTGTTGTCTAATTCTCACATTATCAAAACAATAGAAGTTGTCAAATAGGGAACTGAAAATCCTCCAAGTCAAGTGTTCCTAACACCATAAGGCGGGGAGATACCCATGAAGGGATGAAGGCTAAGGTTTGGTTGTTCTATGCGTACCCCTTTGAGGCACCCACCTCTTGGACGAGATCCAGCACGCGACCCATTTCTTAGGCCGAAAATCTAAATGCTGCACTTTGACTGAATTACCTAGTGACCAAATTTTAGGACATCTAACCAGGTGGCAATTGTGGGCTACAATTGCACCTTGATCGGATTTTGTGTGGATATTGGGAAATATCACCAGCTCTTCCAGTATATTCCCCCTTTACCCCTCATTATAACTGATTATTTCATCCTTCACTAGTTTCTCTTCCGGTGACTTCAAACCCCACTGTTGAGTACTATTGGAAGGTCCAGTGCTATTTGAGAGGAAGGCCGTTACATCTTTTAGGACACAAGCATTTGTTTTCTTTGATTCCCCATGAGAACAAAACCCACTTATCCACATATATGCTTCTTTTTCAAAACACTTTATGTATGATGCACTTCTGATTACATTTTGATCTAGATATATATATTGTGTAAAGTTCAAAAATTGCAACAAAGGCTCTTGTTTATTTTCTCTCATCACATTTTTCACACACCCACTCAGCTAGTTGGACATCATAGGGGACCCACAGAACCCCCGTCGTTCTAGATGCTTACTAAACCTCCCTCCTATTTTAGGGGGAGTTCCTAGTCTTTCCAACTCATCGGCACCACCTTCACACACTCCTGTGAGTTCTACTGTCTTAGGATCAGCTTTGCTTGGTTCCACATTACTTGGGTCCACTTCCCAAGGTCCTCCATCCACTTGCTCTCCTTTACACAGAAGCAGGGGACCAACTTCCTCTCAGGGGGGAAGTACCAACCCACATAGGCCCCCTCAAGGGTCAGGTTGACAACACACTCACACCATGGCTGGAGCTAATCCTCCCCCCCCACTCACCAATGATCCTATATTGCATGACCCCACATGGCCTGCAATGCCTACCAAACTACCTTCAAACATCCCCAAATTTGAAGGAAAGGCAGGTGATGACCCTGCCAACCATGTCATGACTTTCCACCTATGGTGCTCTTCCAACAACATTATGGATGATTCCACCAGACTACGATTATTTCAACGCACACTCACTGGCCCATCCACCAAATGGTATGTAGATGAAAAATCGGGTCCCATGTGACTTCTGAGTCCTTGTCCAAAGCATTTTTGACCTTCTTCCAATTACCAATCCACCATGACAATGGTCTGGAAATACTTTCTAATTTTAAACAAACCTCAGCCACACATATCACTGATCACATTCATGAGTGGCGTAGACGATATAGTTTGTGCAAAGCTAAAACCACCAAACAACAATGTCTTGACTGGTTTCTTAGATTGTTTGTCTCTCTCCTCGGTAAAGATGTAGCTTCCACCTTCCCTCAATCTAAAGAAGAAGCCATCAGTAAGGCTCAACAATATGACCTTATCTATTCACAATCAGGGTACTTATACATAGTGCTTCCTGATCTCCCCAAACCCATGCCATTCGGTCAAGACAAACCCGGGATGTCTCACTCGGCAGACGGATTAATTGGTAATACCACACACCACAGTCCTCAACCCCAACCACCACCAATGTATGGCACACCTCAATATCCATCGGCATATGGGGGAATCTCTTATTACCCCCCACCCCCTTATCAACAGCCATACCCTGTTGCTATTCCTCCTCCCATCAGTGGGCCACCGTTGGCACCCCCAATACACCCCCCTATCCAAACAACCTCCGGTACCTCCTCTACCTTAGATTATACTTTGAGTACTAGTGAAAGCACCATGCCTTCCTACGTACCTTACGGATCACAAATCCCACAGAATCTATACTTTCCATTTCCTGGTCCTCCACAGCCTATGACTTCCCCACATCCTCACACCAGGGTGAATTTTGTTCAACCCTCTCCCGTTCAACAATATCAAAATTTCGAACAGCTGAATATGGAAAATCCAACCCATCCGTCGAATAATGCCAAAAAGAAAGGAACAAACAGGAACAATAACTACGCAGGCCAAGGTGGAAATCAACCCCAACAAAACCAACCTATCGGGGGAAAACAAAACCAAGGGAATCAAAAAACCCAAGGGGGCAATAACAATAGGCGTCAAGGGAGAAATAACAATACTATCAAAACCTCTTTCCCTTGTGCCCTTTACGGTGAGTTCTGCCATTATACTCATCATTGCCCCCGAATTGATGATTTCAAATGGATAAAAGACTCAGGCGGTCTACCACATCCTCCAGCACCGCTTGCCCCTTAGCAGGCCCCACAACAATACATGCAACAACCCCCCCCCCCNCCCAACCGTACTACAGAATTCCATTCCATACCAAGGTGTGATAAAAACCCAATAGGAAACGCATCCTACCCCACCTCAGTTGGATAGTACCTCAACCCAAAAAATCTCACAGATCGTACTATCCTCCTCACCAGTGAGGAAGAAATCCTTTTGCAAACATGTAATCATCAATATAGTACACCTGTTGAGTCTCCTCCCATTCCCCCAGAAACAACCCCAACATTGACTGGACCCCCATTGGTAATCCTTCACCCTAACACTGAAACACCTCTTCACATCCCTCGCATCCCATTGCACAAGAATGTCCACAACTCCCAAGTTAGGGTGGCTCATAATTACAGTTTGGTTGACGACTTAGCATAATCCCCGACTATCATGTCAGTCTTAGAAGTCCTTCAAACTTTTCCCACTCAGCGGAAATCATTACTTTCTACCTTGGGGGCAGTTGACCCTGCGGACTCTCAACTCATCACATTTGATCTCAACAGTGGAGAGCCTCGCCTTCCCGCTCTGATCACTTTTCAAATCCCAATAAAAATTCAGAACATTACAGTTCATTGGTGCATCATCGATGAAGGTGTATCCACATGCATTATGTCCAAATCTGTACGAAAAAAACTTGGTTCCCCCGAACTCATACCATCTACCATTACCTTATGAGATTATGACAGACGACCATCATCTCTTGAAGGGCTCTTCCAAAATGTCCCCATAGAACTCAGGGGCAAGACTATTCTCATCGACATTGAAGTTATCGATGCCCCACTCGATTATAATATCATATTCGGCCATAGCTACATGTATGCTATGAAGGAAGTTGCCTCTTCCATCTTTCAAACGATGATGTTCCCCCACAATGGGAAGATCATTACCATTGACCAAGTCTCACATTATGAGCCTAACCCTTTTGCCAATATCAATAACATTCTTCCTGTCGTCCACACGAGTCATGACGCATACCCACTCATCGAAATGGGTCCCAGAATTTTCAAAGACCCATCATTGTTAGGAACTTACCATGGTGCACCACCACTCCTTCATCCTTCCAATCAAGTATGCATCGTATCATCCAATGGAACTGACATAGAGGATACCCTTCCTCTTAGGGAGGCTTCTATCATATCTGATGTCCCACTAGTCATAGAGCTCCCCCCTCATGAGCCTCCTATGAACTCGTCGACCCCACCAGTCCACGATTTCACCTCTCCCCAAGGCCATATTCCAGTTTGGGAGACATTTCCCCAAGACATTACTCAAATCCCCTTCTTCTACCCTCCACCTGGCATACAAGCTTTCCAAGTAGAAGCAACGCTTACCTTCCCTAATATGGTGTTAGCAATTCTAGTTTGGCATTTACATCCACCAGAGATGGTCCCTCGACCATCCCTCCCCCCCCNATGAAAGGAATCCCAATGATGATTCCCATACTCACTCCCACAATACCCCCTACACCCCCACTCACTACCCTCCCTGCCACAGCTAGGGGCAGGAGAAAGAAGATGGAGCCCACAACCCCACTTTTCCCACATGTCCAACCTCCTTGTGCGCTATGTGAGAAAGATGGACACCAAACCAACAACTTCCCATCTCTACCCGAGTTACAGAACCTGATTCCACTCAGTCAAACACCATCCACGCTCAACACTGTAGCAAGTACTATCACCACCGCCCCTCACTCAAGTAGTAAAGGGATGCGAACCAAATTTGCTTGTGCTATATGTTCAGAATATAGTCATTATACACACCATTGCCTAGCACTGCCACACTTCCGGCAGACATTAGCCGCAGTACGCCAAAGCTTCCAGAATGAACCCAATCCAGCTACATCATCCATACCAAAAATCATTGACATCCATTATGTCACAACTTCAGTCAATGAACGTATGAGATGCCCTTGCTCTCTATGTGAATCCTTAGATCATTTTACATACCAATGTCCTATGATCATTGAATACAGGCAACGCCAATTGACTCTGATTCAAACCCCTATAGAATCAATAGTTGACCTTACCTTGTCACTAGATATTCTTCATATCATTTCTCCTGAACCTGAGGCCCTCGCCATGCCTCCATGGTTCTTGGATGACTTATCTGAGGATTCACCCCCAAATTCCCCCCAATTCTCCCATTCATTTCCCTACGAAAATTTTACACCCAACTACCACGAGTACTCCTCAGTACTTCGACATTTGGTTTATGTCAAGTGAACCATCGCAACCTCATTGCGTCGTTCCCCCTGCTTCTTCATCACCAGGAGACAGCCACACAACGACAATCACCGATATCACTCCTTACGACCCCTTGTATTCCCATCAATTCAACTGTGACGAGGACATACTCGAAGAGTTAAACACCCCTGACTACCCATGGGATGTGCTACACCACCGAGTGCTCTTCTTCCCACAGGAAGCCTCCATGACTCCTAACCAACACCCCATATACGCGATCGAAACCAAGGATTTTATCCCATCAGGGCATATTGACTGGTTCAACAACCCTATTCCTTCCCATGTTGCTTTTAAAGAAGGCAACATGGCCAACATTTCCCTGACCATCAAAATCGACATTTCCATCAAAAATGGAGTCATCGAGGAAATCACCATTGGCGCCACTTGCACTCCTCAATAAATCATCGCCTATAAATCCCTCTTCCAGGAATATTGGGATATTTTTGCCTGGTCGTACAATGAAATGCCTGGCTTTGATCCCTCTATTGTCGAACATTGCATTGACACCTGGCCTGACATTACACCAGTTTGTCAAACACAATGACCGCTACACCCATCCAAAGCAGCAGCCATCAAAGCTGATATTGACAAATTATGCACGCCTGGGTTCATCTACCCCATCGCCTATACATCATGGGTTTCCAACCCCGTACCCGTTAATAAAAAATAGGGCACTATCCGTATTTGCATGGACTTTTGTGATCTCAATCATGCATGTCCCAAAGACAGCTTTCCAACGCCTTTCATCAATCAAATTATCGACGACTGTGCAAGCCATGAGGCTCTATCCTTCATGGATAGCTTCTTTGGTTATAATCAAATCCAAATTCACCCAGTCGATCAATAGAAAACCGCATTCACTACCCCTTGGGGTACTTTTGCATACCGTGCCATGCCTTTTGTCTTAAAGAATGCTGGTGCAACTTTCCAATAGGCTATGGCATACATTTTTCATGATCAGGCTCATATCATCCTTGCATACTTGGATGACCTCACCACTCGATCCAAGAAACGCACTCAACATCTTGATGATTTATGGATCATCTTCCAACGGTGTCGTCAGTACAACATCTGCTTGAACCCCCTCAAGTGTGTGTTCTACGTCACTACAAGGAGCCTCCTTGGATTCATCATTTCCCAAAGAAGTATTACCATGGACCCCCTCAAAGTCCAAGCCATCGTAGAAATTCCACCTCCCCAAAATTTACGTCAACTCCAGAGCCTATAAGGAAAAGCTAACTTTCTACGGTGATTTGTCCCAGACTACGCCACTTGCACACACAGTTTCCTTCACTTACTACGCCATGACATCCCATTTCACTAGGATGAACATGCCAAAAACGCATTTGACGATCTTAAAACAGAGCTATCTAATGCCCCTTTAATTAGTTCACCCGACTATAATCGCAACTATATCCTCTACATATCAGCATCAGTTGTCTCAGTAGTAGGATTTCTCATTCAAATTGATGATGACAATCATGAGAATGTCATTTAATACGTTAGTAAAAACCTCTCAGGGCCAGCCTTGAAGTATAAAAACGAAGAGAAACTAGCCCTTGCAGTCATCCTCGTAGTCCAGAAACTATGTCATTACATTTTGCTTCGCACAACTAAGGTTGTAGTAGATTCCAACCCTATGCAATACTTGCTCAGCCGTCGGCAAATTTGCCCGATGGATCGTTATCCTTCAGGAGTACGATATTGATTTCTCAACACCCAAGAGCAAGAAAGCTCTTGTCCTCATCGAACTTGTCATGGCCTTCCCATCTGACACTACCAGTGCCCCCGTCAATACCAACTTCCCCGACGAACATCTCTTTTAAATCACTTCAGATGATCCTTGGTACAGTGACCTCCTCGTCTACCTCCAAAACCAAAATTTTGGTAACCACCTCTCACAAGATGATCATCATCGTATTCTCCATCAAGCCCCCCTCTATCTCCTCATTGGAGATATCTTATATCGGCGAGGGGTTGACACCATACTTCGTCGATGCTTGACTATTGACGAGGCCAATAGAGTCTTGAATGACTGCCATAGCAGCGCATGTGGGGGCCATCTTTCGGGAATGTCCACCACTCAGAAAATCATCCGAGCAGGTTATTTTTGGCCTACATTGTTTCACGATTGCATTCACGCCGTGAAGAGATGCTAGAAATGTCAACTTTACACCAACAAAGCACGAGCACCACCTACTCTTCTTCACCCAGTCATTACTGTCGGCCCCTTTTGTAAATGGGGCATTGACTTCATGACTTGTAATCCCCCTTCCAGCAATGGACACAAATACATTGTTGTTTCAGTCGATTACTTCACAAAATGGGCAGAAGCTATGCCCACCTTCAACAATACTACTGACATCGTAGCACATTTTTTCTTTAACCACGTCATATCTCGCTTTGGATTACCCCTCCAACTAGTTTCTGATCACGGGAAACACTTCTAGAATGATATTTTCACCGAACTCTCATCTTGGTTAGGATTCTCCCATGAGTTTTCCTCACCATATTACCCTCAGTCTAATGGATAGGTCGAAGTGGTTAACAAGGTCCTCAATACCATGTTATAGTGCACGATTAATAAGCATAAGACTAATTGGCATCATATGTTATTTTCTGCACTATGGGCTTACTGTACGGCTGTGAAAACAACCATTGGTTTCACACCATTTCATCTAGTCCATGGAGTTGAGGCCACTCTTCCCATCAAGTGGGAAATTCCCACCTTACGCATCGCAATTGAGCTATTACCTGACACTTCTCCAATGGAGCAGCGCTTGCTGAACTTAGAGTCCCTAAATGAAGATCGTCGATCTTCATTACAGAACAATGAGGCAGACAAAAAATGGTCAAAGGCTACCTTTGATCACCATGTCAACCTTCGCTCATTCCACGAAGGTGACCTCGTCCTTGCTTACTATATCGCTCATGATACCCTTGGTCATGGAAAATTCGAGTCACTATGGCATGGCCCCTACATTAACCAACATTGCCTCACCAAAGGCGCCTACATCATGGCCTCTCCTGAAGGCCTCTCTCTCAAAGAACCCATCAACAAGTTATACTTAAAGAAATTTTATGCCTAAGCGTAGCAATTCTACTTTAGGTTATTTCTTTTATAGTGTTTTTAATATTTTTTCCATCCCTCACATATAAACTATCATTTTTTCTATTGATAGATACTTCCTCCACCAGCCTACCACATCGGTTACATCGATGGCACCAGCCGTTGGACACAAAATCTCGCTTCGGCAGCTTGGGCCCTCTATACCCCCTCACATGAAATGCTCCATTCGAGTGGCATATGTTTGCGTTCAGCCACCAACAACCAAGCTGAATACACTGTCGTCATTGGCCTCCTCGCCGATGCCCAACATCATCGTATTCATCACCTTAGCATCTTTCTCGACTCTCAACTAGTCGTTCTCCAACTCAACAATGTGTACCACATCCGCGATCCTTGCCTCTTTCACAAATACCTGTAGGTTAGAATTTTATATCGACATTTTGATTTCATTAAATTTACACATATTCCAAGACAATTGAATCAAATTACATATAACTTAGCTAACATGGTGTTAGATTGGCATATATCACATCAAGATACCTCTACACATACATAAAAATATCAAAAACCTGTCACAGCATATATAGATTAGACATCATCAAACACATTAACAAAGAACATGTAAACATCACATAGATCCCCAAATGTATACTCATATATATATAAATCAATCTACAATGACATCAAAATGTTTACATACAAATATACAAACGTCCGCAGGCCAGTGAAGCACCTCAGTACAAAATGGGCTCACCAGCCTATATACAAAATAAAAAAATAGATAGAGTGACACTCATGGTGCCTCTAGAGAACCACCTCCTACCCCTCCCTCAGGCGGTGGTCCCCCACCCACTACTAGTCTCTTTGGACCGGGAGGTAACCATCCAGTCATAGCAGCACCTACTACTGTTGCTCGCTGCACCACGACCCACCATGGCGGTGGAACTTCCACACACTGCTCCAGGATGCCTTCATCCTGGATGCATGACCACATGCCCTCAGGCACGCCCTGTAGCACCACCTCTAGGCAGTGACAAATATCCTCAAAATATGCTCTGGCATCCACCGGAGGAGCATGCGATGGCCCAACACCTGGGTCATCAAATTGGCATCTCCTCCCCGCTCTCTCATCCTCAGCAGGTCTCACCTGGACATCCTCACGCTGACATTTCTCTCCTGCTCGCAGTCCTCCCCGCGGCAGTCTCCCCGGCTCCTGTCAAGCCGGCGCTCTCAGCAACTCAACCTCGTGCCCGCGAGGTCCCACATCTATACATACAAACAAACAAAAGATAGTATCAACATCCATACCAAATACACATGTCATGCTATCTCAAAAAATCAATACATATCAAACTCATAAACATACCTTGGTGATCAAATACCTCCCCTGGAGGTAGCACCATATCCGGATCACCCCAGAAGTCAACACTAGCATATGGGTACTGCAGCATCACCTGTGGCATCTGCCGCCACACTTGCACTGCCTCTGCTATAAAAAAGTGGCCTCCCTTGCCACCACCATGGAAAACCAAAATCATCACCCACCACTTTAGTCATGGCTCTCGCGCCCTAGGCATGCCCAATAAAATCCTAGGGCGCAACATAGGCACCAGGCCACTAGGATGGACCCAAAGGCAAAGTCCCCTATGTCAGTGGACCGACATCGGTCCAGCTGCTCGACCATCCTAGCATGCAGCATAATCCCCCAGGAAAATTGCTCACTGGCCAGTACCCTCCCCATAATACTCAGCTAACCACCAGTGATCTGCTAAGTCGTGACGGACCCATACACCGTCACAATCATTGCTGCTATATAGCGATGCGCTAGAGCATCCATTGCCCTGATGCTCATGACAGAGCCCAACATAAAGTTCACCCTGGAACAGTACCTCCGGCCCAATGTCACTAACGCCACATCTGCAGGTAACACTGGCTCCGATGGTAGGGGTGTTCCCCGAAATGGGAGCCCAGTCAAAAAATATATATCCTCCACCGCAGTGAAGTCAATCTACTCTCCTTGCACCATAAAACAATGCAGGTCTGGACTCCACATCCAGATAAGAAACTGCAGAAGATACTCCTGCATCTATATCAACGGGAACTCAAATAATTTCAGCAACCCACAGGCTGCCAACGTAGCACGAACCCCTGGCTCCTCAATCACCATAGCATCCCTCAGCTGGGACCAATCCCGCTCTTGCTAACTGACCGACATCGTGCAAAATGATCACCTGCAACCACATAAAAAAGTCCTAGGTCAGCCATATTAACCATCAAAAACATTAAAAAAGATAAGTTTTACACCTGTCAACCTTTCCCCCAAGGCGTGGTTGTTTAACCCACAGGCGCACACATATGCGCGCCTGTTCACCCCGCAGGCGTGCACCTATGCACACCTGTTCATCCCACAAGCATGCACTCAGGCGTGCCTATCCATCGCACAAGCACACATACGTGTGCACCTGCTCACCCTACAGGGGTGCCTCCATGCACCCCTGTCATGAACACAGGCGTGCATCAAAGCATGCCTGTCCACTACACAGTTGCGCACGCATGCGTGGTTGTGTAGCAAATAGGCACGCACATCATGCACATCTTTGTCCTGCCTATAGGTGCCCCCATGCGTGGCCATCCAGATAATATATGTGCATTTGTGCGTGCATATTTCCAAATCACCTGCGCATTTGGAGGCCCACACCCCTAAAACCCCATGTACAACCCTCCGTACAGCCCCTGCCCAGAAATGGAAAACCAAATTCTATGCAGGACGATCAGACTACTAACCTGAAGCTTGCTAATCCTGAATCAGCTGCCTTGCTCTCCCAAAATCTTCAAATCTCCTCTAAATACCTCTCATCCAGTCACTCTGGCAGCAATTACAAATGAGGTGGCAATGTGGGCCCTACAACTATATATAGGCCTTTCCGCCAAACTTCCAATCACCTTTCCAGGAGCTCCGGGTATCCGTTCTTCGATCTGTCTTCAGCCACGGGTGCAACATCCCATCATCTACATCAAGATAGTCCCTGGGCCACTTTTCATCCTTAGCCCTCGGGGCACCATTTTTTTCATACCCCATCTAGGTATGCATGCTCATGTTCAAAATTATCAAATAAATGCTCATATGTTCGATTCTCTTCAGATATTATTCACGTCAGGTATTTGGTTTTCATGTGTGCAGGTACTTGGTCATCATACATCAATGCAACCCCTTCAGGTATATAATCAACACTGGCATGTAATCATTCCCTCTTTATCTCAATTGCATCTCTAGTCACACCCTCTGACATTTGCCTATAGGATCTCCATCTTCGGCTCTACAGTACCAACACCTCCATTTGCATCTTAGGTACTGTCACCCAGTAGCACTCTCCCCCACATGAGTTGTCTCATTCATAGAACCCTTTTTCACTTTGATACTCATGTTGTTTTTCAAACCCTTTAGGGATGGGAGTCTCGATAGTCTTACATCATGTCGCGAATTAGCCACATACTCCTCCTCATTTTGCTAGCTTTCCCACCGGACTCCCAGATTATCTCTTCAAGGTTCTATTTTTTACTGCACCTCCGTAGTAGCATGAACCCTCCATTTCATCCACAATCAGTTTTCCCCTCTACAAATTTCCCTTCATTTCACCTACCTCATATAGAAACCCACCCATGGGGCCCCCACCCTCCACCAGTTCTCCAAAAAAATTGCGCCCTACCCGGGCCAACCATATTACATCGGGGCACCCATTTTTGTATTTGTACACTCATCCCAAATTATTCTTTATTTATTTGGTACATTGTACAAATCCTTTGTTTCCAGCATTTACATTACCTTTTTGTTGTCACCTTTGGTGACCTTCTTCCCTTTTTTGGCAAACGCAACCCATGTCGCCCTTGGTTGGGGCACCCCTTATCATCTACCCTTGTTAATATCATCCATATACTATGAGTATCCCACAAGCCACTTACCTCTACCCTCTGAGTTTGTTCACTTTGTCCCACCTCTGGCACAACTTATCCCACATCTTGTTGTCCCCCTGACACTTGACTTAGTTGCACAGTTGCAGCCACTTATCCTTTGCATATACCCCCAACCAAGGGCAGTCTTCAGTCTTCATACATATTGACTTCGACCATGTACCTCCTCCAGTTCCTAACCTCACCTAGTATATTTCACGAAGCGCTTTGCTTCTAGGAGTCACGTCCCCCTTTTTATCGACATCAACATAGTTTTCTAGAAGGGCGACAGTATCTTGACTCTCATTACCTTTCCAATGAGAGATCTTGGATGGCATAGGGAGAACCACAATTGCTCCCTGCTATCGTTGACCCCCGTAACATTCGAATTCAACACTTTCTCATGTTACAGTGGGTCTTCCTTTGCGACTATTGTATTTATTTCTTATATTTGTTGAATACCTCTGAACTTGGTTGGGCTATCAATGCTTACAGAATCCATGATATTTCTTACAAATGTCACTGCCTACTGTTCAGTGTATGTTCCTCCGTAGAATTGTCTTCTTCCTTTATCATGACCGCCCCCGAGGGTGCTGCAGTTGTCTACATCAACACATCATTTATTTTTTGAGTTACATGACATGAGCATGGGGCATGCCCGCCTCGTTTGTACACAATTTATTTTTACACACCTTATGGAAGGTTGGGTTCTACAGGTTCCCTTCTCCCTCCAATGGGTAACTCTTGACAATCCCACTATCGCTCTCTCTTACAACGACACTCTTAGTAGAAGAAACATTGATGGATTTCGGCTATATGTATGCTCCTAACCACATCCATCAGGGGGCATCTGTTATCACTAAAATTTTGTCCAAAAATGGTTACAAGAATTCAACATCGCCAAACAGTTATGAGTTCACCCATGGACCAAAATTACCACAAAAACATTTCCAAAGGGTCAAAAACTATACAACTAGTGAAAAAATTAAAGTGCACTATGACTACATAGGTTGCGCATGCACATGCGCGAAACAGAAACACAGGAAAAGCGCACATGCACCCGATGCACGATTGTGGTCACAAAAAGCCATGCACATGTGAGAATGACGCATTTATGAGAGTGGTCGGCCTCCCACCTGTTAACGCCCTGTAAATTTCCTAGAGGTTGTTAGGAAAGAAGAATTCTACGAGAGGTAACTTTATCCAACCACTTTGAAGCTGGGATCTAGCCCTACCAACTTCAGAGAGGGATCTCTCTATATGATTTAGATATGTTTCAAATTTAAAATATTAGGCTAGGTAAATAAAATATGTTGTTTTTGTTCATGTAGTGTTTGTTGGGTTGGCTGAAATAGTTTACACATCCATTGGGCTATGGGGTCTATATCATGAAAAATAAAATCTAAACCAGAAAGCAAAGAAACTTTTCACAAGGCAAGATAATGTAATCGTTGGATTCTCTTAGTAGCATAAATGATGAAATAGTAGAAAAGGCGAGAATGTCAATTGCAACAAAGAAGCAGTTAAGAATTTCTTTATCATAAAATCAAAAGATGAAACACTAAAATATTTCAAAGTGAGAAATGGGGTATACAAAGATAAATCTTGTAACATTCATTACTTTCAAAGATTAGATTTAGCAAACAGTGTGATAACTAAGAGAGAATAACATCGAACTTAGAAAGAAAAACATCACCAGTGAATACATGCAAGAATCCTGTAAAAATGCCTCTTTGTATTAATGGAAGATCTCTTGAAAAATATTACAGTCTGATAGCTCACGGGGCATAAAGATCAACCCTCAATACTTCAAAAGGTGAAGTATTTATAACCCAAAATTACAAACGATCCTGTCATTAAAGATCAGGACATGGTAAAACTATTTTTAGCCTAACTAACTTAACAAATTACAAGAATCTAGGAAATTGTTTGATGATGTGTTGCAACTGCATGTTGTTTTCTAGGTGAACCGTTGGTTAGGCCTCTGCATCACCTCATATGAATGGATAGCTGACTGGGTTGGGACAGCTCATCTACTACTTGATCAGGTCACAAAGCTCTTCCCATCGAAGATGACTGGGAACGCTGACTTTGAGTAGCCTTCGGTAGACTTCATCCATTTCTGTGTACTTGGAAAAAGTAGGCCTGGTGATGAAAATGTACCGGATCTCATGCTGAATGATGATATCCAACTAAAGTGCATCTAGGAATGCCTTGCCAGTGATGCTTCCCTGAATCCATGAAATCTTCGAACTATCCTTAGCCACATCGGCCAGTCTCTTTTTGTAGTCTGGGAGTGTCATCAGTTTGTCGTTTATCACCTTCATACAAGGAAAACCTTTCTTCTGTAGAGCCTCAATCTTACTAAAAAAACTTTGTACCCCTTGGTCCATGGCCTAAACCTTTTCTTCTAGCTGTAGCATCAGTCCTCTCTTGGTCAAGACTCTTTTGACCTCAAGCATGGTCTCTGTTCTATCCTCAATTCTCAGCTCTTCCAGCTCCTCTTTGGTTTTAGAATTCAAGAATTTGATGATTTCATTAGCCTGTGTGGGCATCTCTCCCAGTTCTGATCTGATCTTCTCGCTGTCTTGTTTACTTCTTTGCACCAATTCATTTTCTCAAACATAATCTGTATCATTAGCCATATTTCATTCATAGACTTGGTGATGTCTATCCAGACACTTTCTTTGACTTCGGCTAGTGTTTTACCTTCCATTGTTTGCTTCCGAAGCTGCTGCAACTCTTGTTTGAGCTGGTTTGACACCTATTTTTCTTTGGAGAGACTAGTTTGATAAGAAGATTTGAGTTCCTGAAGGTTCTCGATTTCCTTTTTGAGCCTGCTAATCTCTGTCTCCTGCAGGTTCGTCTCTTCCATAGATTTGGCCAATTCAGCCGTCTTTTCCAGAGACGTCAGTGGATTCGCTGATGGGACTTTTGCTAGTGATGTTGTGCTCACTCCTGAGAGTGGTACTGCACTCAATGGAATGAATTCCATGGGTTTCAACTATTCTTTCTCTTTCACTAGCTTCTCCATCTCAGCTTCCATTTCCTTTAGTTGTGCATTCTACTCCATGATTAACTTAAGCATCTCATCTTTTTCTCCTTCTGTCTCTGCTATTTCCTTTTCCTGTGAGTCTACTATTGGTGGCAGCTTCAATTGTTTTCTCAAAGATTCTATGTCTACATTTTTCTTCTTGATCATCTGCTCGACTACTTTTACATTCGAGGGAACATACCCAATCTTGAGGATTAGTTCCTCCAGCATCTTGATCCTGTTATCATTGGCAAAGGATGATATTTTCTCCAGCTTCAACTGTGTCTGGACGTTGTTCAGAGACACTTGTAACTTGGAGGCAGTAGTGGAAGCAGGATGCACATCCTTGGTTTGGAATTCGAAAGTGGCCCTTTTGTAATTAGTGATTACCTTTGGGTCTGGTACCTGCACTTGGAGGAATGCCATGTGCATTCTTCCCTTCTCCGTGTCGAACACCGATAGCAGTCTGTGTTGTGCAGATGACGTTTGCTTCTAGAATTGGGCGTATGTATTGTTGATCAAAGTCTGATTCTTTTTCTTGATCAGATCGTATTTCTCAAAAATACTCAGCTTCAGACCTGTCTTGCCTGGCTAGTTGATCGGTGGAGTATCTATAGGTTTCTTTGGTAACACTGTGGTTATAATCTGCTTCTCACTTGTATTGAGGAGTGACCATTCAACCTCTATCACTGTGGCGGATGGAATTTCCTTTTCGCCAGACAGGTCAAGAGCCGTACTAGTTTTGGCCTCTTGGTATGCAGTCGAAATTCTTCTAATGACACTTCAGTGACCGGAGGTGACAGATCTTGCCTAGGCCTTTTCTCCTTTGGAACCTGCGGGGTGGTGGTCTATGATACAGTGACCGGGGGGTCCTGTTATTCTGTTTCAACGAAAGTGTTTGGTTCCCACCCTGTCTGGTTTGCAAATTTCTCTACCTTAGGCCTAGATTCGTGGACATATGGGATATTCTTGTTTTTTACCCTCATATCTGAAATGATCCCTCATGTATCGTAGTGCCATGTGAAACTCATGAAGAATTTCATTTCCTTCAACAGCCTGTCTGCTTCCTCCCCGGCACCTCGATTGTTGCAGATGAGAGACCCAATCTACCCTTTCATTTTGAGCTATTGCTTCTTCTTCAGAGACACAAAATGAATATCATCTGAGTTTATCATCTGCCTTATGTATTCTAGAGAAAAAATTCTGACAGGTAAATATTTGGGCAGTTTATACGGGGCCAACTCGCACCCATAGACTCTAATCTCAGTGTGATCTTGGTATAGGTACCAATCACCATTCTTTGTATGATCCGAGAGATGTAGGATCCTCTGAACTTCATCGTTAATCTTGGGTTCGGGTCTGTCGCTGAGCATACTCACCACTGGGTGGTAGAACTGATCGACAAACTGTTTGAAACTGAATTCCATGGAGTTATGTCTGAGAAAGGAAGTCCATGCGGTTACTTCCTGGGGTTTTCCATCTCTATCCATCTTCTGCATAGAAAAAGCGAATTTGTCCACTTGGAAGAAAACGAACAGGTATGCCAGTATTGAATAATACTAGAACATGCCTTCTGTGGCGAAATTGACAAATTGCTCGTGAATACTGTTTGCCAGGAATGTACTGAAGTCGAACTGTGTAGTAGGCTTCTCATCGGTGGAGAAAATAGACAAAAATCCCAAAATGGGCTCATTTATCCATTGATCTGAATAATAACCCAACAAGGTGCATAGGGATGTGATAACCTGGTTTCCTTTGGTTGAGAACATGGAGGAAGGAAAAGGGGGCTTTGTAGCGGGGAGCTGAGTGGACTGTGGAAGAAAAATCTCAAATATTTGAGCTCTTTGAGGAAACATCATCTTCTGGTATAACTCTGTAAGTATTTCAAGGTTAAAAGGTGATGCAGAGTCGGCTCAGGATATTTGCATCATTTGGTCGATGGTTTCTGGCGTGATGAGGAAAAGAACTTCCCTAGAGGAGGATACGATGGCTCGTTGCTCGGGAATATAGTGGGCTTGGCACTTGAGGGCAAACTCTAGGAAATGGTGAATCTAGGGGAAGAGATACAGGGGTAGGTTGGACTCCCAGAGTCCAATTTTGTCACTCTAGTCCATGAAGACTTCTTTAAGCCATGATTGAAGGTCTAGTTGAAATTGCACTTAGTGTCTACGATTAAGTAATCTTTGTCGGCCAATGGAATCCTGTCGAGATCGACAAGAGGCGGGAGAAACGGATTCTCCTCTCCTTCGGTTTGTTTTGATTTTGGCGCCATTACTATAACAATACCTGCAAATAAAACAATGTTAGTGAGGACGATTGTAGATGAGGGCAACTGACTGTAATGGAGAAGAAAACGGGGTAAATTCTCTAGTGCGATGAGTGGGTAAATGGTAAAGGAGTGAAGAGTGAGGGTAATTTTGAGTAAATAGGTATCTGTTGGGTGCGGGGGACAGGTCAGCTGGTTAACGGATAAGTTATCCCTTAATAAATGGCCAACCTGTCGTTTAGAATGTGAGATGGTAGGTGACAACGACCGAGGGATACGGATGGGTGATGTGGTGGTTATCGATTGGGGGAAAAGTTCATGATGAGGGGACTTGCCACGAGTGAATGAGGGAGAAGGAATGACAGAGTTATGGGATGTGACTCTTTCAGAAAGGTGGATGATGACATCAGAGGTGACGAGGTATGTTAGACAGTAGGAGGCGGTGGGACTCGGGACCAGCAGATTCATGCCACGTATAGATAAGGGGCTCGCCAG
>JASDQU010106953.1:130036-145219 GCA_032191745.1 Picea mariana | reverse complement strand
TGGTCAAGGGGGGTCCAGAAATATTTGTTCACCATATATTTGGGCACGATCATCTGGACCGTTGATATATGAGCGGAGCATAAATGTGGGCGCAAAAAGTATATGCACTCAGAGAACTCAGGATAAATGCATATCATGGGTTTTTCCCAAGCTTTTTCATGTTACATCACCAAGGGGTTAGACAAACAACATTTTAAGAATCCAAGACATGGTCCAACATTGATCATCGAGCTGGTTTTATTGAAGTAAAGAAAACTAGCCTATGTTCTAACCTAACTTCCTACGACAATTAGCCCAGATTAAACTATTGGGCTAAGAACTTGCTCTACCCTGGGGCTATCTAGCCAAGATTAGACAGTCTGGCCAGATTTATTCACTAACTAACCTAGATCACTTGGCTAAGATTAAACAGTTTAGCCAAGCTTATTCAATATTCCTATCAACATAAATTTAAAAGAACTTGGCCATGATTGAAAGGTATGGACCAAGTCACTGTTATTGCATGGGGCTCTTATTGAAATTCTTTTATGCCCTCTTTTCTTTTTCTTTTTCTTTTCTCTTTCTTTTCTTTTCTTTTTATTTTTTTTATTTTTATTTTTTTATTTTTTTATTTTTCTTTCTTTTCTCAAATTATTTGCAGAATGAAAAATCATTTGTCAAACAAAAAACACTAGAGAGATAACATTCCAGTCACCAATTGATCCTATAAATTATAGGGTGATAACACCACCCACTTCTGGTTCAGCTTCCAAGTTGATTTGACACTCAAATATGGACTGGATCCGACTAGATGGCTGGTCAAAGACCTAAAAATGCCCTAATTAGCCTCTTTACACACTACAAGCTGGTTGCACAATACCTCAAAGAGGTGCTATAAAAAGGCCATGGGTGCACTTCATTTTTTAAGGAGTTCAATAGAAAAGTTATTCTGCTACTATTCTCTTGAGGAATCCTCTATTCTCACCAACAGTATACTAGCACCATTGCATTGGGCAATCCATCTCACCCCTTGAGTGGATTAGCAAAGAATTCTTTCACCATTTTTATTTCAAAGTTGTAAGACAAGTTTATTTGTGGGGGTCCAAGAGCCCTCCCTTGGAGGAATGAGGGACTCATAGTCCTCTTTCTTCTTGGTGTTTTCTTTCACTGATATCAACCTTACCATTGGTGACATGGGTCTTATTGTTTCTTTTGTCCTTATGTCCCTATGCTCATTAGTTTAGTTGTTATTTTATTTCTTAGTTTAATTCTTAGTTGTTCTTTTATATTTCTTTCTCTAACCTTTTTCCTTACAGCTGTCCTGCTTATCAAACCCAACTAATCTTGCAAGCACTTCTATTTTTCTCACTAAGGTGACAAAAGAGGTGTAATAGTAATGTCTGAACTTATGCAATGCATATGCCATAGCCAATCCTTCTCTTTCTGTTTTATTGTAGTTTTGTTTTGAATGTGAAATCTTCCTACTTGAAAATGCAATAGGGTGATCTATATCACCTTCTCCTAGTTGTGTCAATACTGCTCCAAGTTCTATTGAAGATGCATTCACATGCACATGAAATTCCTTGGACCAATCTGAAAATACTAAAATTGGCAATGTCACCCTTTTCTCCTTCAAAATATCCAAAATCTACTAGCACTCCTCATTCCACTGATACTTGATGTATTTCTTCAATATTTTTTCCATCGGCGCAATAATATGTGCATTTCCCCTTATAAACTTCCTGTAATACCCTGTATGACCAAGTGTACATTTTAACTGACTCACTGAATTAGGAGGTAGTAAATTCACTATGACAACAATTTTGGCAGTATCAACCAGTAGATCCTGTTTACACACCACATGCCCTAACATAATACCAAAAGGTGCACTAAAAATGAATTTCTTAATATTCAATGATTTTTGAAACTGTCTACACTTGTCTAACATCAATATTAATACTTCAACATGATACTTCAATAAACTAAACATTGTCCAATCATCCAGATAAACTTCCAAAAACTTATGAATAAAATCCTTAAAGGCATCTACTACTACCCTTGAAAAAATTGTAGGTGCATTCTTCAACCCAAAAGGCATCACTGTATACTGATATGATCCCCATTCTGTAGAAAATGTTTTCTTATGTTTATCTTTTGGTGCTATCTTGATCTGATGATATCCTAAAAACCCATCTATAAATGAATAGGATTCTTGACCTCCTACATTCTCCAATACTTCATCTGTAAATGGGGTAGGGAAGGGATCATGCATACATGCATCATTCAACTTTCTCAATTCTACATAGATCTTGATTCCCCCTTGCTTCTTTTTTTTATGTACTACCATATGGCTGATCCATTCAGATTCTTTCACAGGTTCTATGACACCAACCTCTAACATCTTGTCAATTTCTTCCTTCACTTTCTGTTTATATACTAGATTTAACCTGTAAGGTCTCTGTCTTATTGGTCTAGTTTCTAGTTTCAAAGGGATATTGATCTCTCCAAGTTCTCCTGCTAATCCCTTCATTTATGAAAACATTGCTGGAAACAAATCACTCTACTTGTGCAGTAACTTTGTTATTATTTCTGCTTTATGATTGTCCCAATAATCTCTAATGCTTGCAATCTTTGGGTTTTATGTTGTTCCAATATTTACCTTCTTTATCTTCAGAGGTGAAGCATTCTATTCTAACTCTAACTGTGGACCTTCTACTTATCTTTTCCCTTCAACTTCTGTGATCTGTTTATTGCACAAGTTTTCTTCTGATGGGCCTTCTTCTTCTGTGACATGATAATAATGCATCAATTGTCTGACTATTTGTATTTTCTATTTCTGATAAGATGTCACAATCTACACTTTAGGTTCTTCCAAAATCCTGTCTCTAACCACCTTCATTTTTGTATCTATTTGTGGATTCTCATGTTCAAAGGAAAATGTAATCACAAAATTATGCTTCATCTCCTCCAAATTTGCAATTTCCCTGCGTTGTTCTGATTCTGTGTACCAGTTCCTTGGAATGCCTTCTAGTGTATGAATAAAATGATGTGGCCATTCTTCTCATGGTATCATTATCCATTGAATTATACATTTGTCTACATGTTCTCTCAGTTGTCCAATTCCATCATACTTCTCCATATATCTGTCCTCCTTCTATGCACTAAATCTGATGCGCAATAACCTCTTGCATTGATACTAGTTGTTGATCTTCTCTTTATGTGTACCCCACCATCGTGCATGTGTATATTTTATAGAAATATCCAAAACTGGTAACCTTTGATTTTCCACTACTTCTAATTCAAACTTCATTAAAAATTATTCCAAGTCATTATGACCATCAAAAGTAGGAGTTTCTCTTACCTCTGTACCAACCCATCTTAGCGCGCACATCATTCTAACATTCTGATACATCTTCTAGTAGATAACTCATGTAATTGTTGTTGCCAGTTTTCGAGTCATGTGTCAAAGTCTGGACCACAAGAACTAATTATCCTCCAACTCATCATTCCATCTACAGTTAGGTTGATGTAATCCTCTTCGCACATGGTAGTTCTATACAATTGATTTATGTCTTATGTAATAAAATTTTATGTTGCAGGTTCAACATACCTTCCTCCCTTTGAAGGATCTAATGGTGCAATAAATCTATATTATCCTGATTCAAATATCATATTTCTAGTCTTCAAGTTAATAATCACCTGATTTTCAAAATCTCAAATGATCCCCAACAATGATGGATATGGTGAAGTGTTATCTACTATGTCAATTACTTCAAAGTCTGTCATGGTGTGCACACAATCTAGATCTATGGGTATCCCCTTCAATATACCAATTGGTACCATTCAATATTGATTTGCTAACTTTAACTGAATAGGTGAAAATCCCAATGTAGGTTCTCCCATGGCTTCCCATGTCTTCTTAGGCAGAAAATTTAGTTCAGACCCTAAGTCTAATATTATTTCACCCATAGTCAAATATCCAATGTTTGCATTCAACCTGAATTTCCTACTTGTTCTTCTCTTCTTACGAACCTGATTAACTCTTTTCTGTTCTAATTTCATTTCTTCTCCACAATTTCACTTCTCTAACAGACTCTATAATACTTGTAAAGAGTCTCTATCATTCAACAACTTCACACAAGACCCCAAAAACTTTCTCATATTACTTACTTGTTTTGATCGATGATATCTTCTAGTTTGATCAAATAATGGAGGCATGCCATACACTGGTACATCATCTCTTGGATTTCTACCTGAGGTAGAATCAATATTCTCCTTTAGAATCTCCTGTCTGGCCTCCTTGAATGTCTCCTTCTCTTTATGCACATCAAAATTATGTTGAGGTGTTGTATTCTTCCTGACCCACTGGTACTAGTCCTGGTCCTTATTTTTTGCATGTGCTCATGTCTTGGCTCCACCTCTAGTAACTATATTGATATTCTTCCCATCTTATTCTCTATTTTCAACAACAATACATTGGAAATTCTGATTCTTTCGATTCCTCTTGTCCTGTATCTTTTCTAGAAGTGTCGGATAGTCTTCTATCTCATGGTCTATTGTGCGACAATACACACATGTCACAGGTGGTTGTGGAAAATATATTGCATAGTGTCCAATTTTATGACAATTGTGGAAAACTGTTGATCCTCTACCTCCTCCAAATCCTCTTCCTCCATGTCCTCCTCCTATGAAGCCTCCTTTGTTACCTTGGTTATCTTCGTATGGTGTATTCTACAGTGGTTCTTGATTGTACTGCATATGTGTATTATTGTACTGTGGTGGTGTTGCACACTATTGCATGTTGTTATACTACGATGGTGCTCCAAATGGTTGCACGTTAATATATTGTGGTTGCACTACAAGTTGTAGCACTGCAAACTATTGTGCATTATTATACTATGGCTACTATGCAGGTTGTCCTGTCATTAATTCATCCTACACCCTATAAGTTTATGATGTCCTTTCCTTCATTATTTCCAAGGTTCTACAGTCCTTGTCTTCATGTCCAACTGACTTGCAAAAATTACAAAATGTAGTCTTCAGTACTGTTTGATACTTCTGCATCATAGCATAATCATAAGGATCATGGCCATGTGTTCTACATATCTCACACCATGATCCTCCTGGGGGTAAAGTATTCGACATTCTTTTCCCCAAGTACTATGAAAAGGTTGGGAACTCATTCTTATGATGCCCTTCTATTCTACAAAATGTGCATCAAACATCCTCCCTATTTTCCTTTCCCTTATCCTTATTCAACTGAAATGTCAGGTTCTTCAAATCTACTCTCAGCTCTTCCATAGCTAGATTTGTATGTTTATACTGATTTTCCTCTAAATGTAAGGCCACTTGTAAGGCCTCAACCTAATTTTGAAATTGTTGGTGCCTCAAAGGATACTTCAAATGTGCCAATAAATAGTTAACAAATAATTGTCTATGTTGCATATCTATAATGGGATACTTCAACTTACCTTTTAGTCTCTTGAAATTTCGATCAACCTCCCAAACTAACTCACCCATCTTCTGCTTTATCTCTATCATCTCATTCATGAAATGATCCTCTGAAATAGGTAGCTGAAATTCAATGATTAATTTCTTCTTCACATCTGCAACAGTTGTAGGTGCTCCAGTTGGATTATTACTGCGATACCCATATACCAGTCATGTGCACGGTCTCTAAATGTGATCGCCAGCTACACCACTTTTGTATCTTCGTCTGTAATTTGGTTAGATGTTCAAATATTCTCACAAATGAACAAGTGGTTCTCTAGGTCATCTGATCCTTCTTCAAAGAACTCTAGTAATTGAATAGTTGGATCTTATCCTGCCATTGTAAAGTTTTTTGTACTACCACCTCTGCACAGTGTAGATACTTGAATACTACTAATTGAACTTATACTTTTACTTGAATTTCCACTGGACCCACATCCTACTAAAATCATTCTACCACTAATCATGTGTTGTTTGAAAGTTTATTCTTCTTCAAATGTCTTAGTCGCACATGGGGTTGTGGGTTCCATACTAATTCAAATCTGGAATGGAGAGCCTTCTTCTACATCAGACCAGATCCAGATTTATGAATGGAACAAAATGAAAACACATATTTATAATACTAACATAGAGACACAGTGAATAATAACAGATATACAATAAAACTTGACTTCTATTAAATAAAAAATATGTTGAAACTGTAAAATGCATATTGAAACAAGCTTGCTAGAATGGTGGCAGCTTATCCATGAGAAGAGGTGTGAAGGATACGCTTATTCACAAGAATATGAGTACAATGAGGCTCTAAAATACTTTTTACAATAAACATGAATTACAAAACCCTAGACATCCAAAAACATAACCCTAGGAGATGAAGCACCAAAACTCATGTGGGCCCTATTGGGGTAAGTTGGTACATCAACTTCCCGGGGTTGTAACTTTTACATACGATCTTCGTTTTAGGCACACGATAGCCCATTGGAAAGGTATATCCGACGAATAAACATTATACTATCAAAATTTGAATTTGATAGCATTTTAATTGTGGTGAGCCCTAAAAATGTTGTTTAGGGCTTTAAAACAACCCCGGAAGTTTAGAACCCAAAAACTAGGAAACAAATTGCCAAACTGAGAAACTGCCAAGATAAGCCAGTAGGAATAGGTGGGTGGACACCGATATACATATGTATCAATTATCCCCCCTTAGGAATCAATGGTCACCATTTTGTTGATTCCCCCCATCACATGAGGAAATGCATGATGAATTTGGCCTTGGCTGAGCCACTTGCCTTGGTGTAGGAGTTGCCCTACTTTGACAACCCGATAAAGTTGAATCCTCTACTTGCAAGTGGCCTTTACCTATGTGTCCATGAAATAATTAGTATATTCATGTTCCATATAGAAAGGGTTCAGAGATATGTTGGTGTCAACTATTTTTTTGTCTCTGAGGTGTCCAATAATGGTGGAAAATATGGCCGAAGGAGGTCCACATTAAATACTGGATGCAAGCCAAGGAAAGGGGGAATGTTGAGCTCAAAATAATTATCACCCACAACCTTGGTGATGGTATAAGTTCCATAGCGGAGTGGATGAAGCTTCCGATGGGGCCCTATAAGGAATTCCTTCTGGAAGTGAAACCAAACTTTATTTCCCACTTGAAACTTGTGTGGCACCCAGTGTTGATTATGGCGCTTCTTGTACTTGGCATTGGACTTCTGTAAAATATCCTGAACCTGTTGTTGGATGTGCTAGATCCGCTCAATGAACCCGGTGGATTTGTCAACTTCAGTTGGAGTATGGGACAAGTCTTCTTGGGTGGCCATAAGGGGTAGTGGAACATTCATGGGACCCAATGGTTGAAATCCCAACCCCACTTGAAATGGGTTGTGGTCGGTTGAACTATGTATGGCTTTGTTTTAGTTGTGATGAACATAGGGAAGAATCTTATCCCATGTGCACGGGTTCTTGGAGTTGTACATGTGAATTATATGCATGATCATTCAGTTGATGACCTCGGTTTGGCCATCTATCTAGGGGTGGAAGGAAGTGGATTTGGTGAGCTTGGTGTCCAGCAATGACCAGAGGCTCAACCAAAATGTGGTAAGGACCGACTATCCCAATATGAGATAATGGTTTGTGGGATACCAAAATGTACCCACACTCATTCAACGAAGAGCTTGGAAGTGGTGTACATTGTGATGCTCTTCTTGTAGGTGACCATAATCTCCATCTTGGAAAAACAATCAAAAACCACAAAAACAGAATCATTTCCCCACTTGGTGGATGGAAGGACTGATATGTAGTCCATTGAGATAGGTTCCTAGGGTTTGTCAAGAGTAGGAATAGGAGTGTACATGCCTTTTTTTTTAGTGTTTGGTTTGGAAATAACATAGGTAGTGCAAGACTTGATATACTTGTTGACATCCTGTCGAAGTTTCGGCTAGTAGAAATGTCGCTAGCCCGCTTGATGGAACACATAGATGTCCCAAATGGCACAACAACCTATCCCAAAGATGGAAATTAGTGACAACTATGTGTGTGCCCAACATCTGGTAGATGATGGTGAAGTCAAGATATTTCTCATAGAGATGGGTCCATTCGGAGGTCTCATGGCTACAAGAGTCTAACACCATGGTGAGTGTCATGATTAGAGGCCAACTAAGGAAATCAATGAACCGATTGGTACTTCCTATCTTATGCTTGATGTTGAGGTCGAACTGGTGCAAGTAGGTGGAACACTTATAATAATGATCATTCTACAATTTTCCTTGTGTCTGCATGAACTGCAGTGGCTTATGATCAGCGTGGATGATTTTCTCCTTCTAGAGAATGTAATTCTTCCACTGGCGGAATTATTTCACAATGGAGTAAATTTATTTGTCATAAGTAGGTTACTTACAGATGAAATATGATAGTGTTTCACTATGATAGGCCACAGGGTGGTTGTATTGAGTGAGAACTACGCTCACAATGTAATCTGAAGCATTTGTCTCAATCTCATAGTGTTGTTGCAGGTCAGGTTATGATAGCAATAGGGTTGATCACAAGCACTACATCAGATCATTGAACGCTTGTTGTTGGGAAAGGCCCCACACAAACTTTTCCTTACTACCACCCCTAGTTACTTGGCTGGGGGACCATGCAATATGGGAGAATCCCAACATGAAACTATGATAGAAATTGGCAAGGCCTAAGAAGCTTTGAAGCTCAGTGAGTTTGGTTGAGGTTGATTAGTAACCGATGACCTGGATCTTGGTTGGATCCACATGCACACCATACTCATAAATAATGTAGCCTAGGTATTGGCCCCTGTCCATGCCAAAGAAGCATTTTTCCAAGTTGGCATGTAGCTGGTGCTACTGCAGGGTGTGAAGAACTTGTTGAATATGCTGCAAGTGTTCCACCCAAGTCTTACTGTAGATGAGGATGTGATCCAGATACACAACTACAAAAGAAATGGTGAAAGGCCACAAGATATCATCCATCATCCTCATGAAATTTGTTGGGGCATTTGCAAACCAAATGGAATGACCAACAATTCAAAAAGACCTTATTTTGACTTGAAGGAAATCTTTTATACATATGTCTTCTCTATTGGGACCTGATGGTATCCATAATTCATACCAATATTACTGAAGTATTTTTCCCCCTTGAGCTAATCAAGGGGATTGTCAATTTGAGGAATCAGGTATCAGTTCCTGGCCGTGATTTTATTTAGGGTTTGATAATCAATGAAGAGTCACCAGGTCCCATCTTTCTTCTACACCAGAATGATTGGGGTTCCACAAGGTGATGAGCTGGGTTGGATGTGCCCCTTATGGAGCAGTTCTTGGATCTGATCCTTGATCTCCTCATTTATAACAAAGAGAAACAATATACTGTTCCATTATGTAGTGGTGCGCTAGGGGTCATATCGATGGAATGCTTGACTTGACAGTGCAGAGGTACCAGTAGGTGATGAGAAGATGTCTTTCTATTCTTCCACAACATTGTCCACTTTCTTCTATTGCGTAGAGAGGTCGATCATGGACATAATGGATATGGCTACAATATTTCACTCACTCTGAGAGTGAATCACGAAGAATACAAACTTATCGGTCAGAGAGATTACCTTCCTATATTTCTTGGCAGAGATCAAGGAAATGGAACTAGATGGGACTACCTCGGGTATCCTATACAATTTCCTGTTCAAAGTAATAATAACATTGTGAGCCCTAGACTCATATACAACATGACATTTCCATAAATAAGGTTGGCCCAAAATAACATCACAAATTTTAAGGGGAGCAACATCACACAATACCTCATATTTGAATGTCTTGATGTCATCCTACAAGCAACACTATTGTCTGACACAAAGATCGCTTCCTTGGCAAATCCATCCGATGGTGTAGGGTTGTGGGTGTGGTGTTGTTGGCAGGGCTAGTTGCTAGATGAACTCTACTGAGATGAGGATATTCTGGCTACGACTATCGACGATGAAGTGCCACATCGTTCCTTTCACCCATATCTATGAATGAAAGAGGTGCTCTCCTTTCTCTATTTCATTAGGTTCACCAGGATGGATCTTGGTGGTAGCAACTGTGGCACTGGGTTCCACATCAATGATCTGTCTTCCTTTTTCTAATTCTAACTCGAATTCAGAACCCACATCTGATTTAGAGGCTTTCACCTCATCCACCAATGACTGCTTTGAGGAGAAATCAACAGTGTTATTCTAGGGGCTCTTATGGAACACACCATTTCTCGGTATCTTTCTTCGTCTTTCCATTATCCTTCTTTTCTTGTGTCTTAGACTATTTTTCCTAAGGTTGCCTGTATTTTCTCTTTCCTTTGTTTTGCGGGTTGGGGTTGCCCTTACCTTGCTTCTACTGTGAGAAGTTTCCAGAACCAAACTTTTGCTTCTTTTGTTTAAGCTTTTTCTTTATTTTGATGTCATATCGATAGGCTGCGCCCAAGGATGAGATGTAAAAAAACTCCATTTATATCTAGATGTATCTACGCAGACTGCTATGGTACTTGCACACCAGATGTCATTCAAAATATTTGATACCCAGCTTGGTGCACAAGGTATGGAAGACATTGGTGATTTCTAGCACTATTTGGTGTCTTTCCTGCCGCACTGTGGTCTATCTTGTATACAAGTTGTCATAACTTGCAATAGGGTAGTATTGTTCCTTAATAACATCTTGGAAGGAACCCCAAGTGGGTGCAACTACAAATAATGTGGATCCCTCCATTTCCTTTTTCTTACATAAAGTATCCCACCAATATTTGACATAGGGGATGGCCTTGAGGAGTGAAAATGTAATCTTTTCTCTATCAGAAAAGTTATGGACTAAAAAATATCCTTCTAGAAGGTTTACCCATTTATCTACAGTGTATGCATCTATTTGACCTTAAAATATAAAAATATAAAAATTGATCTATACCTTAAAGGGGGAAATGCCTCCAATTGAGGTAGATGCATCGCTTGTTGGCATCCATCAAAGGATTTATGCAAAGTTGTCCATGATATCCTTCCTCTGTCGCTCGAGGGCTTCTTTGAGAAATATTTTGAAAGGATATCATGTCCCATCATCTTTATTTTTTTCTATAGTGGAATGTTTCTGTGGCATGTGAGAGCATTTTTCCTCAAGAGAAACAATATCGAGACCCAAACCTCTATACCCTGACCTCGTTAGGGACATGCACTAAAAAATGACAAGGAGCAGACTGCTTTGATGCCGCTGATCCAAATTTATGAGAGGAAAAAAATGAAAACAAATATTTATAATATTAACACAGAGACATAGTGAATAATAACAAAGATACAATAAAACTTAACTTCTATTAAATAAAAAATATGTTGAAACTGTAAAATGTAGACTGAAACAAGCTTGCTAGAATGGTGGCAGCTTATCTCTGAGAAGATATGTGATGGCTACGCTCATTCACAAGAAGATGATTACAATGAGGCTGTGAAATCCTTTTTGCAATAAACATGAATGAAAAAACCCTAGACATCCAAAAACCTAACCCTATGAGATGAAGTGCCAAAAATCATGTGGGGCCCATTGGGTAAGTTGGTACATGAACTTCTTGAGGTTGTAACTTTTGCATACGATATTTGTTTTAGGCGCATGATAGCTTGTTGGAAAGGTATATTCGAGGAATACACATTATGCCACAAAAATTTGACTTTGTCTACAATTTGACTATGGCGATCCCTAAAAATGTTGTTTAGGGCCTCAAAACAACCCTGGAAGTTCAAGACCCGAAAACTAGGAAAAAACTGCCAAACTGAGAAACTTCCAAGGTGAGCCATTTGGAATAGGTGGGTGGCCATCAATATCCATCTAGATCAATACCCTTGACCTACATTTTTCGTATCATATTTGGCACGGAATATTTCCTCAATCTTCATCGTCGCACAAAAATCCTCTACCTCTTCCTCATCACTGTCCAATCCCTCTCGCTCGACTATTGCCCTCTTTTTCCTATCTATAATATACTGGTACGATTGTCCTCAACGCTTCACTCCCACTCTTATCAATATATCCTTTTTATTTTCCTCATCCATCATTATGGGGTCCATTGCTTCTTTCTTCTGGCCTCTCTCTAGATCCCTCTCCATATCTCAGATCTTCCTTAGTGCTTCCCCCGGTTCCCTCATGCACGTAGAGTGATTTAGTTGTCTGGATCCATTGTCATCACTCCTTTATCATGCAATAAGATCTTTATGGACATGTAAATTAATTGAATGTACCTTCCTCTTGGTCCCTTAAAAAATTGTTTCACTCCAACAATGTAAGACTTCATAGTATCAACTAGAAATTCAATAATAAACCCTACAACAATGTTGTCTAACCAGAAATCCACTACGTGAGTGGATTTATTATTGACCCTTTCCAATTGCATGATATTCTTAGTATTCCACTCTATTGTCATTATCCAATTAGTTGGATGAGTGTACTTCAACCTCAATATTCACTCATGTAACAGCTCTGGAAAATAATAGAAATATGCCTCATGAAAATAAATAAACACATACCTCTGCAAATACTGGCATGGTGTATACTTGGAAATTCTATTGTCTTTCTGTGAAAACTCATGTTTCTTTGTTTCCAACCATATTTCAATCTTCTTCTTAGTTGGATTCCATGGCCTAAGCATCCCTTTCTACCATTGCATTCTCTTCTTCAAATCCCCTCCAATCTGATCTTCTGAGTTCCAACTAGCAACAGAACCATTTGTTCGATGTATGGGATGAACGGGGTTCTACCTTAGTTCTCCAATAAAACCCTAGAAACCATCGAACCCTCTAGTAAACCAAAAGGAAACACTGTGCACATAGTGCACAACATAGTATCACCTGAGATGGATTATGGGTGATCGCATGATCCAGATGTCTACAATAGTGGAAGGGATTTTACTCCTGGGATGTTAGGCATATTCTTCTTCTTATTCTTTTTCAACATTAATTCTACCATACCACCATTCAAATCTACCATTCATTTAACCTTTAACATTAATTATACATAAAATAACATGTCTAATCTAGTGCATAATGTAAACTAACTCTAATGGATGCATGTATTCATTTATTCATTAAACATAATAAGTATTTCAACACGTAGAAGGAACCATTTCACACAATGACACAATATTTTACCGTTGTTCACCCCCCTGGGCTACATCCACAAAGATATTATGATTCTTATTATTATTCATCAAAATATGGCATTGCATGCATTACATCATAGTTTTAGTAATGTTGAGGATGACCAGTCTCTCACTAAGCTCCACAACTTGTGACCTGACCCTCAGTTACACTCCATAAGTCTCCAAAAACGATACAATCTGAGCTCCACATCTCTCAATCAAAATAAGTACTATGAATCAAAACTCAAAAGGTTCTTGTCAATGCTTCTAAACATGACAAAAAACAAGATCCCCTCTATCTACCTCATACATCATATTTATACTACAAAAAGTGTGTAAAAACCCATTACATTGATTACCAAAACCTTAACCCTAAGTGGATTAGGCTTGTCAACTTAATAAATTCTTTCATGTGGTTGGTCTTCTGTCTAATCATTCCTCATCACGATGTCCTTCTTCCTTTGACTCTTATTTTCCACACACTACTTTTCCTTGATTATCTATGCTCTTCTTTCTTTGTCTTCTGACACTCACTCCATTTGTGGTCCCTTTCTCAACTATTTTCCAAAATTATTGTGGATTTCCTCAAAATAGCCTGCTCCAACAATATATATATATATATATATATATATATATAAACCGATTGGATATTAACAATATCCTCCAAGATTGGTTTGGATGAAATAAAATTTTAGGAGTAGGTCCCCTTCATTCAATTATTACAAGTTGAGAGTCTCGAAAGACTTATACCCTTTGAGCCCCTTTTTTTGCATCTAGTCTAAGAGAAATATTCGAAGCTATGAGCTCAACAAAAATGTCAATATCATTTCCCAAACTAGCCTTTAATTTTATCCAATGGGATTCTAATAAGTACATTATTCCCCCAATCCCACAAGCCTATGGATCCCTTTCATCCGCTCCATAAAAGTATAACCAAGTACCTAGTTTATCAATTTTCTCTTCTATTACCACTCTTATAGAATTCTATTCTTTTTTGGGGGGTGAACTTCTACAAATATTTATACTTTGAGTAGCACATTGAATGGGAAGTATAAAACTTCCTTTGAAAGGATTGGATTTTCTTAACAACCAAATCCACCATGCCACAATCATTGGAAGAGATTTGAGTTTCACTATTTCAGCATTACCCTCCCAATTCCTGATGCTTTTCTCAATTGACAACCCTATCCATTCCAAAATTTGAATAGTCAAAGAAATCAATTATTTCCACACCTATATAGAATAAGTGCAAGAACATAACAAATCATAAATATATTCTTCATTTTCGAGACATAAACACATCTCCCAGGACCATGTTTGTTCCTTTTTTTGAGATTATCCCATGTAAGAACTTGATTATTTAGTGTCAACCACATGAATATTCATCTTTTTAAAGGGAATTTGTACTTCAACACAACCTTACACCACTATCCTAAGTCTTCAAGATCAATATCCTCACATAAACATATATAGCCAAGTTTTTAAGTGTAAGAGCCCCCATTCATATTCCTTGAATAGAGTATTTCATCTTCATTATTTGTAATTATTGCATAAATAACTTTGAGTTTAGAAATGAATGTTTCCCATTAATCAAATTATTCATCTTCAAGACCTATATAAGATTATGTTTTCCACTCCTTACTCCATATTGTAGTGATGTTGTCATATGTTTCATAGGACAAGGAATACATACCCTTCCCTCTAAGAGTATTTACTATGTGATCTATTAACCTGAAATACCCTCCACATAATACCCAAGTACCTCATCCTATTATGATACTTTGAACATATCCAACCTTCCAAATCAACCACCTTCCAATGATAGGGAGAGATGCAACAATATACTTCCAAATAATTGAACCAGTTTTACAAGACTTCAAAGTAGTTATGATCCAATCTTGTACTATTCATAGCTCAATATATTTTTGGGTTATCACTTGGCTCCAAAATACCTTCCCTAAAAAACCTTCATACAGTTTTAGAAGAAATTGATTTTCCAAACAAGTGATTGTTTTCAATACCCAACCTCCCTTCTCCTTAGGAAACCCTAGTTTCTTCCATTTTAATAAT
>JASDQU010106953.1:111811-123511 GCA_032191745.1 Picea mariana | reverse complement strand
AGCCATGCAGATTCAAATCTTTCAATACAATGTCTCGGTTCCACTGCTGTTGTTATTCTGAAGTATATGAAGGCGTTTTCACCATTTTTGTACTGATTGATGCTAGAGATAAGCTCCCGACTGTAAAGTTTTAGCAAACATTCTGGTTTCCTGGTTATGCCTCTGTGTTTGAGTTTTCTTGTTTTATGACAAGCAGTTCTCCTTCTCCATCTATGTTTCATCTCATGCTAGAGAGTTCATGATCGAATGATTCGTGTGAATTGTTGCAGTTATGTTATGATAAAGGATTTGTTGTGACATTATTGTATTCTCTGGTTTTATGTGTTTGAATGTAAGAGGATCTTGCGTTTGAATGCTTTCTTCTCCAGTCTGTTATGAACCCGATGTTTATGATAGACCTTCGCACTCTTCTCATGCAAGTCTTCCCCCCTACTCACCCTTTATTGCAACTCACTGTTTGAAGTTTATCAAGACCTCACTCGTCCATGCATGCCTGGCCTAGTTTCTAAGTTGAAACAATATTTCTCAGAGTTTTTCTCCATTTGATCATCTCTTTAAAACAAATTGTGACATTAAACTGATGGGTGTCAGGCTCTGCTCCTGCAAGCAATCCAGGAGTGACTTCTGGCTCCAACAATGTGCATATCCCCTTATGAACTTCCTGTAATAACCTGTATGACCAAGTGTACATTTTAACTGACTCACTGACTTAGGAGGTGGTAAATTCACTATGACAACAATTTTGGCAAGATCAACTAGTAGATCTTGTTTACACACCACATGCACTAACATAATACCAAAAGGTGCACTGAAAATGCATTTCTTAATATTCAATGATTTTTGAAACTGTCTACACCTGTCTAACATCAGTATTAATACTTCAACATGATACTTCAATAAACTAAACATTGTCCAATCATCCAGATAAACTTCCAAAAACTTATGAATAAAATCCTTAAAGGCATCTACTACTACCCTTGAAAAAATTGTAGGTGCATTCTTCAACCCAAAAGACATCACTGTATACTGATATGATCCCCATTCTGTAGAAAATGTTTTCTTGTGTTTATCTTTTGGTGCTATCTTGATCTGATGATATCCTGAAAACCCATCTATAAATGAATAGGATTCTTGACCTCCTACATTCTCCAATACTTCATCTGTAAATGGTGTAGGGAAGGGATCATGCATACATGCATCATTCAAATTTCTCAATTCTACATAGATCTTGATTCCCCCTTGCTTTTTTTTTTTTATGTACTACCATATGGTTGATCCATTCAGATTCTTTCACAGGTTCTATGACACAAACCTCTAACATCTTGTCAATTTCTTCCTTCACTTTCTGTTTATATACTAGATTTAACCTCTAAGGTCTCTGTCTTATTGGTCTAGTTTCTAGTTTCAAAGGGATATTGATCTCTCCAAGTTCTCCTGCTAATCCCTTCATTTCTGAAAACATTGTTGGAAACAAATCACTCTACTTGTGCAGTAACTTTGTTATTATTTCTACTTTCTGATTGTCCCAATAATCTCTAATGATTGCAATCTTTGGGTTTTATGTTGTTCCAATATTTACCTTCTTTATCTTCAGAGGTGAAGCATACTATTATGACTCTAACTGTGGACCTTCTACTTATCTTTTCCCTTCAACTTCTATGATCTGTATATTGCACAAGTTTTCTTTTGATGGGCCTTCTTCTTTTGTGACATGATAATAATGTATCAATTGTTTGACTATTTGTATTTTCTATTTCTGATAAGATGTCACAATCTACACTTCAGGTTCTTCAAAAATCCTGTCTCTAACCACCTTCATTTTTGTATCTATTTGTGGATTCTCATGTTCAAAGGAAAATGTAATCACAAAATTATGCTTCATCTCCTCCAAATTTGCAATTTCCCTGCGTTGTTCCGATTCTATGTACCAGTTCCTTGGAATGCCTTCTAGTGTATGAATAAAATGATGTGTCCATTCTTCTCATGGTATCATTCTCCATTGAATTATACATTTGTCTACATGTTCTCTCAGTTGTCCAATTCCATCATACTTCTCCATATATCTGTCCTCCTTCTATGCATCGAATCTGATGTGCAATAACCTCTTGCATTGATACCAGTTGTTGATCTTCTCTTTATGTGTACCCCACCATCGTGCATGTGTATATTTTATAGAAATATCCAGAACTGGCAACCTTTGATTTTCCACTACTTCTAATTCAAACTTCATTAAAAATTATTCCAAGTCATTATGACCATCAAAAGTAGGAGTTTCTCTTACCTCTGTACCAACCCATCTTAGCGTGCACATCATTCTGACATTCCGACGCATCTTCTAGTAGATAACTCATGTAATTGTTGTTGCCAGTTTTCGAGTCCCGTGTCAAAGTCTGGACCACAAGAACTAATTATCCTCCAACTCGTCATTCCATCTACAGTTAGGTTGATGTAATCCTCTTCACGCATGGTAGTTCTATACAATTGATTTATGTCTTATGTAATAAAATTTTATGTTGCAGGTTCAACATACCTTCCTCCCTTTGAAGGATCTAATGGTGCAATAAATCTGTATTCTCTTGATTCAAATATCATATTTCTAGTATTCAAGTTAATAATCACCTGATTTTCAACATCCCAAACGATCCCCAACAATGATGGATATGGTGAAGCGTTATCTACTATGTCAATCACTTCAAAGTCTGTCATGGTGTGCACACGATCTAGATCTACTAGTATCCCCTTCAATATACCAATTGGTACCATTCTATATTGATTTGCTAACTTCAACTGAATAGGTGAAAATCCCAATGTAGGTTCTCCCATGGCTTCCCATGTCTTCTTAGGCAGAAAATTTACTTCAGACCCTAAGTCTAATATTATTTCACCATAGTCAAATATCCAATGTTTGCATTCAACCTGAATTTCCTACTTGTTATTCTCTTCTTACGAACCTGATTAACTCTTTTATGTTCTAATTTCATTTTTTCTCTAGAATTTCACTTCTCTAACAGACTCTATAATACTTGTAAAGAGTCTCTATCATTCAAAAACTTCACACAAGACCCCAAAAACTTTCTCATATTACTTACTTGTTTTGATCGATGATATCTGCTAGTTTGATCAAACAATGGAGGCATGCCATACACTGGTATATCATCTCTTGGATTTCTACCTAAGGTAGAACCAATATTCTCCTTTAGAATCTCCTTTCCGGCCTCCTTGAATGTCTCCTTCTCTTTATGCACATGAAAATTTTGTTGAGGTGTTGTATTCTTCCTGACCCACTGGTACTGGTCCTAGTCCTTATTTGTTGCATGTGCTCATGTCTTGGCTCCAACTCTAGTAACTATATTGATATTTTTCCCATCTTATTCTCTATTTTCAACAACAATACATTGGAAATTCTGATTCTTTCGATTCCTCTTGTCCTATATCTTTTCCAGAAGTGTCGGACAGTCTTATGTCTCATGGTCTATTGTGCGATAATACACACATGTCATAGGTGGTTGTGGAAAATATATTGCATAGTGTCCAATTTTATGACAATTGTGGAAAACTGTTGATCCTCTACCTCCTCCAATTCCTCTTCCTCCATGGCCTCCTCCTATGAAGCCTCCTTTGTTACCTTGGTTATCTTCATATGGTGTATTATACAGTGGTTCTTGATTGTACTGCATATGTGTATTATTGTACTGTGGTGGTGTTGCACACTGTTGTGTGTTGTTATACTACGACGGTGCTCCAAACGGTTGCGCGTTATTATATTGTGGTTGCATTGCAAACTATTGTGCATTATTATACTATGGCTACTATGCAGGTTGTCTTGTCATTAATTCATCCTACACCCTATAAGTTTATGATGTCCTTTCCTTCATTATTTCCAAGGTTCTACAGTCCTTGTCTTTATGTCCAACTAACTTGCAAAAATTACAAAATGTAGTCTTCGGTACTGTTTGATACTTATGCATCATAGCATAATGATAAGGATCATGGCCATGTGTTCTACATATCTCACACCATGATCCTCCTGGGGGTAAAGTATTTGACATTCTTGTCCCCAAGTACTATGAAAAGGTTGGGAACTTATTCTTATGATGTCCTTCTATTCTACAAAATGTGCATCAAACATCCTCCCTATTTTCCTTTCCCTTATCCTTATTCAACTGAAATGTCAGGTTCTTCAGATCTACTTTCAGCTCTTCCATAGCTAGATTTGTATGTTTATACTGATTTTCCTCTAAATGTAAGCCACTTGTAAGGCCTCAACCTAATTTTGAAATTGTTGGTGCCTCAAAGGATACTTCAAATGTGCCAATAAATAGTTAACAAATAATTGTCTATGTTGCATATCTGTAATGGGATACTTCAACTTACCTTTTAGTCTCTTGAACTTCCGATCAACCTCCCAAACTAACTCACCTATCTTCTACTTTATCTCTATCATCTCATTTATGAAACGATCCTCTGAAATAGGTAGTTGAAATTCAATGATTAATTTCTTCTTCACATCTGCAACAGTTGTAGGCGCTCCAGTTGGATTATTACTGTGATACCCATATACCAGTCTAGTGCACGGTCTCTAAATGTGATCACCAACTACACCACTTTTGTATCTTCGTCTGTAATCTATTTAGATGTTCAAATATTCTCACAAATGAACAAGTGGTTCTCTAGGTCATCTGACCCTTCTTCAAAGAACTCTAGTAATTGAATAGTTGGATCTTGTCCTGCCATTGTGAATTTGTTTGTACTACCACATTCGCACGGTGTAGATACTTGAATACTACTAATTGAACTTATACTTTTACTTGAATTTCCACTGGACCCACATCCTACTAAAATCCTTCTACCACTAATCACGTGTTGTTTGAAAGTTTATTCTTCTTCAGATGTCTTAGTATCACATGGGGTTGTGGGTTCCATACTAATTCAGATCTGGAATGGAGAGCCTTCTTCTACATCAGACCAGATCCAAATTTATGAATGGAACAAAATAAAAACACATATTTATAATATTAACATAGAGACACGGTGAATAATAACAGAGATACAGTAAAACTTGATTTCTATTAAATCAAAAATATGTTGAAACTGTAAAATGCATATTGAAACAAGCTTGCTAGAATGGTGGCAGCTTATCCATGAGAAGAGGTGTGAAGGATACACTTATTCACAGGAATATGATTAAAATGAGGCTCTAAAATCCTTTTTACAATAAACATGAATTACAAAACCCTAGACATCCAAAAACATAACCCTAGGAGATGAAGAACCAAAACTCATGTGGGCCCTATTGGGGTAAGTTGGTACATGAACTTCCCGGGGTTATAACGTTTATATACGATCTTTGTTTTAGGGGCACGATATCCCATTGGAAAGGTATGCCCGAGGAATAAACATTATACTATTGAAATTTTAATTTGATAGCATTTTAATTGTGGTGAGCCCTAAAAATGTTGTTTAGGGATTTAAAACAACCCCGGAAGTTTAGTACCCAAAAACTAGGAAACAAATTGCCAAACTAAGAAACTACCAAGATAAGCCAGTTGGAATAGGTGGGTGGACACCGATATCCATATGTATCAATTATCACCCCTTAGGAATCAATGGTCACCATTTTGTTGATTCCCCCCATCACATGAGGAAATGCATGATGAATTTGGCCTTAGGTGAGCCACTTGCCTTGGTGTAGGAGTTGCCCTACTTTGACAACCTGATAAAGTTGAATCCTCTACTTGCAAGTGGCCTTTACCTATGTGTCCATGAAATAATTAGTATATGCATGTTCCATATAGAAAGGGTTCAGAGATATGTTGGTGTCAACTATTTTTTTGTCTCTGAGGTGTCCAATAATGGTGGAAAATATGGCCGAAGGAGGTCCACATTAAATACTGGATGAAAGCTAAGAAAAGGGGGAATGTTGAGCTCAAAATAATTATCACCCACAACCTTGGTGATGGTATAAGTTCCATAGCGGAGTGGATGAAGCTTCCGATGGGGCCCTATAAGGAATTCCTTTTGGAAGTGAAACCAAACTTTATTTCCCACTTGAAACTTGTGTGGCACCCAGTGTTGATTATGGCGCTTCTTGTACTTGGCATTGGACTTCTGTAAAATATCATGAACCTATTGTTGGATGTGCTAGATCTACTCAATGAACCCGGTGGATTTGTCAGCTTCAATTGGAGTATGGGACAAGTCTTATTGGGTGGCCGTAAGGGGTAGTGGAACATCCATGGGACCCAATGGTTGAAATCCCAACCCCACTTGAAATGGGTTGTGGTCGGATGAGCTATGTATGGCTTTGTTTTAGTTGTGATGAACATAGGGAAGACTCTTATCCCATGCGCGGGGGTTCTTGGAGTTGTATATGTGAATTATATTCATGATCATTCGGTTGATGACCTTGGTTTGGCCATCTATATGGGGGTGGAAGGAAGTGGATTTGGTGAGCTTGGTGTCTAGCAATGACCAGAGGCTCAACCAAAATGTGCCAAGGAACCGACTATCCCAATATGAGATAATGTTTTGTGGGATACCAAAATGTACCCACACTCATTCAAAGAAGAGCTTGGAAGTGGCGTACATTGTGATGCTCTTCTTGTAGGTGACCATAATATCCATCTTGGAAAAACAATCAAAAACCACAAAAACACAGTCATTTCCCCACTTGGTGGATGGAAGGACTGATATGTAGTCCATTGAGATAGATTCCCAGGGCCTGTCAAGAGTGGGAATAGGAGTGTACATGCCTTTTTTTTTAGTGTTTGGTTTGGAAATAACATAGGTAGTGCAAGACTTGATATACTTGTTGACATCTTGTCGAAGTTTCGGCTAGTAGAAATGTCGCTAGCCCGCTTGATGGAACACATAGATGGCCCAAATGGCACAACAACCTGTCCCAAAGATGGAAATCAGTGACAACTGTGTTTATGCCCAACATATGGTAGATGATGGAGAAGTCGAGATATTTCTCATAGAGATGGGTCCATTCGGAGGTCTCATGGCTGCAAGAGTCTAACACCATGGTGAGTGTCGTGATTAGAGGTCAACTAAGGAAATCAACGAACCGGTTGTTACTTCCTATCTTATGCTTGATGTGAGGTGGAACTGGTGCAAGTAGGTGGAACACTTATAATAATGATCATTCTACAATTTTCCTTGTGTCTGCATGAACTGCAGTGGCTTATGATCAGCGTGCATGATTTTCTCCTTCTAGAGAATGTAATTCTTCCACTGGCGGAATTATTGCACAATAGAGTAAATTTATTTGTCATAAGTAGGGTACTTACAGATGACATATGATAGTGTCTCACTATGATAGGCCACGGGGTTGTCGTACTGAGTGAGAACTACGCTCATAATGTAATCTGAAGCATCTGTCTCAATCTCATAGTGTTGTTGCAGGTTAGGTTATGATAGCGATAAGGTTGATCACAAGCACTACTTCAGATCATTGAAAACTTGTTGTTGGGAAAGGCCCCACACAAACATTTTCTTACTACCACCCCTGGTTACTTGGCTAAGGGACCATGCAATATGGGAGAATCCCAACATGAAACTATGATAGAAATTGGCAAGGCCTAAGAAGCTTTGAAGCTCAGTGAGTTTGGTTGAGGTTGGTCAGTCACAGATGACCTGGATCTTGGCTGGATCCACATGCACACCATACTCATAAATAATGTAGCCTAGGTACTGGCCCCTGTCCATGCCGAAGAAGCATTTTTCCAAGTTGGCATATAGCTGGTGCTGCTGCAGGATGTGAAGAACCTGTTGAATATGCTACAAGTGTTCCACCCAAGTCTTACTGTAGATGAGGATGTGATCCAGATACACAACTACAAAATAAATGGTGAAAGTCCACAAGATATCATCCATCATCCTCATGAAATTTGTTGGGCCATTTGAAAACCAAATGGAATGACCAACAATTCAAAAAGACCTTATTTTGACTTGAAGGAAGTCTTCTATACATATGTCTTGTCTATTGGGACCTGATGGTATCCATAATTCATACCAATATTACTGAAGAATTTTTCCCCCTTGAGCTAATCAAGGGGATCGTCAATTCGAGGAATCGGGTATCAGTTCCTGGCCGTGATTTTATTTAGGGTCCGATAATCAGTGAAGAGTCACCAGGTCCCATCTTTCTTCTACACCAGAATGATTGGAACTCCACAAGGTGATGAGCTGGGTTGGATGTGCCCCTTATGGAGCAGTTCTTGGATTTGATCCTTGATCTCCTCATTTATAGCAAAGAGCAACGATATACTGGTCCATTATGTAGTGGTGCACTAGGGGTCATATCGATGGAATGCTTGACTTGACAGTGCAAAGGTACCAGTAGGTGATGAGAAGATGTCTTTGTATTCTTTCACAACCTTGTCCACTTTCTTCTCTTGTGTAGACAGGTCGATCATGGGCATAATGGATATGGCTACAACCTTTCACTCACTCTAAGAGTGAATCATGAAGAATACAAACTTATTGGTCAGAGAGATTACCTTCCTATATTTTTTGGGAGAGATCAAGGAAATGGAACTAGATGGGACTACCTCGGGTATCCTATACAATTTCCTGTTCAAAGTAATAATAACATTGTGAGGCCTAGACTCATATACAACATGACATTTCCATAAATAAGGTTGTCCCAAAATAACATCACAAATTTTAAGGGGAGCAACATCACACAATACCTCATATTTGAATGGCTTGATGTCATCCTACAAGCGACACTATTGTCTGACACGAAGATCACTTCCTTGGCAAAGCCATCCGATGGTGTAGGGTTGTGGGTGTGGTGTTGTCAGCATGGCTAGCTGCTAGATGAACTCCGCTGAGATGAGGATATTCTAGCTACCACTATCGACGATGAAGTGCCACATAGCTCCTTTCACCCATATCTATGAATGAACGAGGTGCTCTCCTTTCTCTGTTTCATCAGGTTCACCGGGATGGATCTTGGTGGTAGAAACTATGGCACTGGGTTCCATATCAATGATTTGTCTTCCTTTTTCTAGTTATGACTCGAAGTCAGAACCCGCATCTGATTTAGAGGCTTTCACCTCATCCACCAATGATTGCTTTGAGGAGCAATCAACAGTGTTATTCTAGGGGCTCTTATGGAACACACCATTTCTCGATATCTTTCTTCATCTTTCCATTATCATTCTTTTCTTGTGTCTTAGACTATTTTTCCTAAGGTTGCCTATATTTTCTCTTTCCTTTGTTTTGCGGGTTGGGGCTGCCCTTACCTTGTTTCTACTATGAGGAGTTTCCAGAACCAAACTTCTTCTTTTGTTTAAGCTTTTTCTTTATTTTGACGTCATATCGATAGGCCGCGCCCAAGGATGAGATGTAAAAAAACTCCATTTATATCTAGATGTATCTACGCAGACTGCTATGGTACTTGAGCACCAAATGTCATTCATAATATTTTATACCCAACTTGGTGCACAAGGTATGGAAGACATTGGTGATTTCTAGCACTATTTGGTGTCTTTCCTACTACACTGTGGTCCATCTTGTATACAAGTTGTCATAACTTGCAATAGGGTAGTATTGTTCCTTAATAACATCTTTGAAGGAACCCTAAGTGGGTGCAACTGCAAATACTGTGGAGCCCTCCATTTCCTTTTTCTTACATAAAGTATCCCACCAACATTTGACATAGGGGACAGCCTTGAGGAGCGCAAATGTAATATTTTCTCTATCGAAAAATTTATGGACTGAAAAATATCCTTCTAGAAGGTTTACCCATTTATCTACAATGTATGCATCTATTTGAACTTAAAATATAAAAACATAAAAATTGATCTGTACCTTGAAGGGGGCAATGCCTCCAATTGAGGTAGATGCATCGCTTGTTGGTAGCCATCAAAGGATTTATGCAAAGTTGTCCATGATCTCGTTCCTCTGTCGCTCGAGGACTTCCTTGAGCAACATTTTGGAAGGATCTCATGTCCCATCATCTTTATTTTTTTCTGTAGTGGAATGTTTTTGTGGCATGTGAGAGCATTTTTCCTCAAGAGAAACAATATCGAGATCCAAACCTCTATACCCTGACCTCGTAGGGACATGCACTAAAAAATGACAAGGAGCAGACTGCTTTGATGTCGCTGATCCAGATTTATGAATGGAAAAAAATGAAAACAAATATTTATAATATTAACACAGAGACACAGTGAATAATAACAGAGATACATTAAAACTTAACTTCTATTAAATAAAAAATATGTTGAAACTGTAAAATGCAGACTGAAACAAGCTTGCTAGAATGGTGGCAGCTTATCTCTGAGAAGATATGTGATGGAAACGCTCATTCGCAAGAAGATGAGTACAATGAGGCTGTGAAATCCTTTTTTCAATAAACATGAATGAAAAAACCCTAGACATCCAAAAACCTAACCCTATGAGATGAAGTTCCAAAAATCATGTGGGGCCCATTGGGTAAGTTGGTACATGAACTTCTTGAGGTTGTAACTTTTGCATACGATATTCATTTTAGGCGCATGATAGATTTTTGGAAAGGTATATTCGAGGAATACACATTATGCCACAAAAATTTGACTTTGTCTACAGTTTGACTATGGCGATCCCTAAAAATGTTGTTTAGGGCCTCAAAACAGCCCTGGAAGTTCAAGACCTGAAAACTAGGAAAAAACTGCCAAACTGAGAAACTTCCAAGGTGAGCCATTTGGAATAGGTGGGTGGCCATCAATATCCATCTAGATCAATACCCTTGACCTATGTTTTTCCTATCATATTTGGCATGGAAGATTTCCTCAATCTTCATCGTTGCACAAAAATCCTCTACCTCTTCCTCATCACTGTCCAATCCCTCTCGCTCGGCTATTGTCCTCTTTTTCCTATCTATAATATACTAGTACGATTGTCTTCAACGCTTCACTCCCACTCTTATCAATATATCCTTTTTATGTTCCTCATCCATCATTATGGGGTCCATTGCTTCTTTCTTCTGGCCTCTCTCCAGATCCCTCTCCATATCTTAGATCTTCCTTAGTGCTTCCCCCAGTTCCCTCATGCACACAGAGTGATTTAGTTGTCTGGCTCCATTGTCATCACTCCTTTATCATGCAATAAGATCTTGATGGACATGTAAATTAATTGAATGTACCTTCCTCTTGGTCCCTTAAAAAATTCTTGCACTCCAACAGTGTAAGACTTCACAGTATCAACTAGAAATTCAATAATAAACCCTACAACAATGTTGTCTAACCAGAAATCCACTACACGCGTGGATTTATTATTGACCCTTTCCAATTGCATGATATTCTCAGTATTCCACTCTATTGTCATTATCCAATTAGTTGGATGAGTGTACTTCAACCTCAATACCCACTCCTATAACAGCTCTGGAAAATAATAGAAATATGCCTCATGAAAATAAATAAACACATACCTTTGCAAATACTGGCATGGTGTATACTTGGAAATTCTATTGTCTTTCTGTGCAAACTCAAGTTGCTTTGTTTCCAACCATGTTAAGAACCAAACATCAATATAGCATATAAAAACCTCAGGAAAAGTACTCAACGCCTTGAAAAAGAGATAATTTCAGATAATAAGCCTCTTCAAGGGGGCAACCTCCTTTTACCCCACTTAAATGTTCAAGTACAAGATGATTCAAAATGAAAATGTTTCCTTGGTATATATAGGAGACTAGGAGGAATAATTACA
>JASDQU010106953.1:66153-91015 GCA_032191745.1 Picea mariana | reverse complement strand
AATGAGGCATATTAAGATCAACTTTTGTTTTTTGCTTTTCAAATGGAGAAGGAATAGAACCATCAAGAAGATATGGAGAAGTTGGTGGGGTTTTATGGGGTTCCTCACCACCTCCTTCTTTTTTATCTTTTGTATGAGATGGTCCACCTTGTTCACCTTTCTTTCTATCTTGATAGAGCTCCTCTACCATCATTTGCATTCTCATGAAAGCTTTCAGAAATTCCCCTTAAGAAGGGATAGAAGAAGCTGCTTCTTCTCCTTTTGGTGAAGACATCCTTCCCCTTCTTGAACCAATCTCTGGATCAAATTCTTCAAGTTCTCCTTCACCACGCTGAAGCTTGCATCTTGTTAACATCAACTCGCAAAGAAATGGTTAATCTCGCTTTGATACCAACTTGATCTGGAATTTAACTTGATCTAAAATTCAAGATCTTTTAACCATTATTTGCATGTGAATTTTTAACTGTTTACCATCTTTGTAATGCAAAATTAAAGAACATCCATCAAGCACATGAGCACATAAACATGTAAGAAAACCATCTATGAACAAGAATTGGTAACGAAGTTCACCAGACCCCTTGGCTATGTCTCCGGGCCACTTTCTAAATGGGAAGGCTGATAGATTAAGTATTCAAATGCTTACAAAGTGACTTTTGATTTCTGTCTGTCATATACAATAATAGACTTCAACAACAACTGTAAGATGAAATTCTGAGACTTTTAAGTATGAACATGGATACCTTTCTATGTATCTGAAAGATTCTGTGAGAACTTTTCTGTCTGGATGCCTGAATGCAAAAACTGAAGCTGGATCTGGAATCCTTGCCAAAAACTAATACTTTTGAGTATAAACTTGATATATTTCAGAAATTGGACTCATAATGCCCTTCTTGTCACAATTCCCAAAAATCTACCACTGATCTATACAGTTTGTACGGCCTCGGGATGCGTGAAAACTCAGAACCACCTCGATATGCATGCAAAAACACTTCGGTCTGCATGAAAATTCACTTCATTCACTATGCAGAACCACCTCGATCTACGTGCCTACCTCCGCCTGCATCAAAACTCCCACACCCTCAGGATTCATGCTCATGCCTCATTTAAATAATAAAAAAACAACGGTTTTAGGGAGGCGCGAGCTATGGGCCACGCACCCTCCAAAATCCCCCAAATATCGACAGCTTTTAAGGTTTTCACACCACTTATTTCCACGTCCTATGGCAGTGGCGCATTGGTAGATATGGTGGTTAGGGGGGTGGAAGTCCCGTGGTCAAACCCGCGGGCTTCTCCTCCCACGCATATGTGATTGGCTTACCATATGATATTTGGCGTCATTTGGTTTACCATATGATATTTGGTTTAACATATGATATTTGATATATATATTTTGTCTTGGAGCGATTTGATTTACCATATGATAAATCATATTTTTTAACATATGTTTGGCACGTTAATTACATACTGTATGTTTTAATATATGTTTTAGGTTTTACATATGGTTGGCGCATTATATGGTTGTGGCCATTGGATATATGGCATAGTTTTAATATAACATTTAATTACCAAGGGGGGGGCCTTGGTGTTGGCAAGGTCAAGTGCTAAGCCCTTGACCACCCCCTTTTACCCAACCATGGGGTCATGGTGGCCTTTTCACAAGGTCTTGGGTTCAATTCCCATAGCCCCAAATTACACCATTTCTAACCATTTTTCACCATCTTTGACGAAATTTCCACTGCTGATATCTTTGTCATCTAGAGGCCATTTTTCCTGAAATGAACGTCACCAGAAAGATGATAACTATCTCTTCCACTTTGTGAGATTTATTTTGCATTTTGAATACTTTAACTCTATATAATTTTGAGATGATCCACCTAGATCACTTTTGAAACTTCGTCGAACTAGTTATGGACCCTACAGGTAAGTTAAAATACCACATGGAGGCTGCATTCTCAAAAGTATAGGGGAAAATCCTGCATACTATGTCTTCATGTTGGACATTCATCAGTATAATAGCTAGTATGAATTTTTTTAATATGGTCTTCAGGCAATCCTGAGGTTTCAAGGTCAAATTTAGGGAGTAACTTTTCTGGATGTCAGGGAAGGTTATGTACTCGCCTTGGGATGGCCAGAGAATCTCTAGCCAACCAAGTTTGATTATTATGAGGTGGGTTTCCCCTTTATTAATTGTGATCATTGTTATCTTCCATGTCATCTGATCGCGAAAATGAGCGTTCTGAGTTAAACCCTTCCTCGTCGAAAAAATCATCAGGCTCAGAGAAGTTATCGACTGGTGTTTCGGGGATTAGATTAAGAGGATGTTCAATTTTGGTGAGGGCGAAATCTATCAGGTCTTCTACTGTGTGAACAAAAATCTGGTTGGGGGTATTGAACACTGGTCTTCTTACTTGTTTTCTGTGAGGAAGTAACAAAGCTAAGGGTAGTGCTCCGATTTCTCGGGAGTAAGCTCTTGTGATTCTTCTGAAATGGTTCAACTCCTCATGAGGAAGAGCGTAAGGTATCTCAGGGAATATATGTTCTTAATATTACTGGGGTGATTTACTTGTTTCAGGAGTAATCAGTGTGTGTATAATGTCTTGAGAATGCTATCCATGCATGTGGATCGTTTTGAATCTACAGGCTGTGTGAAATATTATGTAAAAAATATTTTCAGCCATTCATTCTTCAAGCCCTCCTTCTAGCGCTAATTCTATTGAGGGGTCATAAATACCTTTAAATCAATAGTAAGAAACAAACCTGCCACCGAGGCCCAATTAGACTTTGCAACATTTAATTTTGGAATGGTTCTCTAGATCTTGCGATCCGGCCAATTAATCGATGGGATATACGTAGTGATTGACGATATGTCTTCTTGAAAAATCTCCTCCTTCAGTTTGAACATTCTCTTTTTGTATTTTATCTTATAAGTAGGACTGATACAATATAAATGCTGGTATATACCAACTGGATAACAAAGGGGAAATGCTTAACTACTGAAGAGGGCTGACCTCAGGATATCCCTTAGGCTCAAGCATGCAGACAATGATTCTTGAACCTATGACACACCTAGTACTAATACATTAACGTAGTGGTGTTCTAATCATTGACTGAGATACAATTATCAGAAGAAAACATACATGTACTAAAAGATGGAAAGAAAAATAGTTTCCTTAGTTCTAATCATTGATCACACATTAACACAACGATTTACTTTTCATCATTAAAGACAAGAAATATAAAAATATTGAATCAGATAACTTATCAATAGATTGAGAGGCTCTTACTCGTTACAACATCCATTCATGAGATAAAAATCAGAAATAATTCTTCTTTAGATCCAATCACACATGCTTTTGATGAAAAATGAACATAAAATTTTCTTTGGTCCTAAACAAGACTTCTCAATTAAGGTAGCTCTGAAATAGTTCTTTACAAATCCAAAAATGAGGGTCTTTTCAAAAACCATCGACCTTTTCTAACAGGTCGATCCTCTTATTTATAACATATTATTAACTAAAAATAACAATCAAAAGTGCAAGCTAAGTAAAACAAAACATCACCATATGGCGCTTTCATCTCTCAGTCTTATAAGAGTCATCAAATGGTTTCACTTGAGTGGATGAATCTTCTCGTACTCTGGCCATTTAACGAAGACATGCTTGCATGTGTTGGTATACGAAAATCTGTGTTGATCCATTGGGGCCAAAAGGATCTCCTTTATCTCCACTGCCCATGCCCAATACTTAAATATTCTAGCACTTAACTTCTGCAACACGGTCTGAGCCTTGAGTGGGTGTTCCATGAACTGATGTACTTGACCTGGCACCATGTTTTCCACCTTTTCTATTTCCGCAGCCCACGATGAGTCATTCTTAGCATGTAATTTGACTATGTCATGCAAGTTGACAAAGTCATCGGGCGTGTCGAATCATATAAGGCCGATGTCCCTCATCGCCCAATTGATCTTGGTCCATCTATATTCTCACTTGACCCATTTCTCTTAGATTTATTGATGAGGTTCTTGGGCCATTTTCACCCATTATTCAGTCGATTTATTTATGCGGTTGATGTTGCTATCCCTTAGTACCTGAATGCCTTTCTCTTCGGCTTCTTGACCCTGTTGAACTGCGCTGATGTAATCAATCCTTTCCACTGCTTGGTGTGATTTCTCATGCCATATTTCTATATCTTTGAATGTCTCCAGCGCCATGAGGGTGTCTTCTTGGAAAGTTTCTATCCCCACATTGAAAAGGTGTCGCTCATTCGTGAATTTACTGTAGTTGTCCTAGAATTTGCTTCTCAATAACACCGTGGCCTGTGTCGAGTCGTAATAATATTTATCCAAACGGAGTAGATTCTCCAACTCCTTCAACGCAACGAAAAATTCCTCTTCATCCTTTCTCTCTCTATCCAGGGTGGCATCTGTGATTTCCATCCCTACACCGATAAGCTCGGATGTCTTGGCATGCTCCATGCTAATCAATTTTTCCTCTATGGTGATGAGGATGGAGCTGTCCAGAGTAAACCTCCTCTTCTTAGTAGTCCTCTTCATCATGGATTTCCTCTTTCAGTCGTAGGCAATGGATTCTATATCACCAAACTCATCCACGGGTTCAGGGATTTGTTTTTCTCCCCAGGTAAGTGTGTTTGCAAGGCTTCTAATGGTGTATATCTGCTCAATATTGGGTTCTTGAACCTCTTCTGTCTATTCTAAAAGTTTGGCCTCTGGTTGTTCCTCATTGAGAGTTAAATTACTGTCCAAAATTGATGCATCAGGGGTAGGTTCAGTACTTACTTGATAATCAGCTGTTCAGATGTCGATTTCTTGCTGTGGGATTTCTTCTTCTTGTTCACCCGACCCTAGCGTGTCCTTCGGGATGTCCTCTTGGGTCACCAGTGTATCGAGTAGCTGAGTGTCTAAGCTACTTTTGACCTCCTTCTCCCTCTATGGAAGCCTTTGAACTTGAGCATTGAGAGCTAGGGAAGATGCTCTCTCAGGTTCTTTTTCCTTTGTAATTTGTACTAGAGTCACCAGGGAAACCTATGAACTCTCCTCATCATCATAGTTCGTTATTAAGTCATGTAGGAGGTTTGGTGCACCTAATCTCCCTGATGTCCTCGCTATGTCTGGCTGATCTAAAACTTCAGGGTTATTTAACCTGGTTCTCTCTTCAATTTGTATTGGCTCTGGGTCAGTTGGACCTACTCAACTTTCGGTTGGGTTGTTGGTAGGGACCCTTGTAATTTCTATGAGGTATGGGTCATTTCTGTTGCTGATCAATTACTCTTTGTGTCTGTTCCATTAGGAGAAATCCCCTTGCCTATGCCTTTGGTGTCATATACAAACCCCTGTTATGCACCTCTATTGTCACTGCCACTTGGATTTCTTCCCTAGTTCTAAGGGCCTCTTGAGTCAACTTCTCTATTGTCACAACCTATTCATCTATGCTCATGGACTTGAGCTTGGTCATTTTTGGGTTGGCCATCCTTTGCACCATCGTTTCCTAGTACTGGGCAATTTTTTTGAAGACTTTGTCTTTGAATGTGTCGTGAGCATACAACCATTTGAATGACACTTGTGAAGCATGTTGCAGGACCAGGCCCTTTGGATCATTCTTGCAGAATTGGCCCATTGGAAATATGAATTCGAGTTGGCTCAACCCTTCTTGTTTGGATTAAGTGGTATCCTTTACCAAATAGAAACCTACATGGAAACCATAGGGTATGAAATCTTGTTTCTTATCCTTGACTGGGGTGGTGTTGTAGCCTTGCATGATGGTTTGATAACACATTTCCCCTACGACGAGATGGTCTAGGACATGAGATGGTAGGAGATGTGGTTCTTCGGTGGCCTAAAAAACCATGATGTAGGTGGCATTCTCGTCTAAATACCAATGGCCTACCTTGGATATCATTTTCTTGGATGCTGCCAATAGCCTTGGGAATTCCTTCTTAAAAGGAATAAAATAAATTTGGCTGATGAATTCATCGTAGATGAGGAATTAATATTTCTTATACCTATTTTCCCACAACACGCTAAAGTAGATGTGGATCGAGAGATCTGCAACATGCCATCTCATATTTATGTCAGCGAATATGTTTCTAGGGCATATGACATCAAGTAGGTATGAATCCATGTAAAAAGTTGGTGCTTCCCTTTCCTTCGGCGTCTGAGCGTGTTGCACATAGATTCTTAGTTGCTTGGAGATTATTTCTCCCTAGCTGAAGCTGCACCCAATGATCGCAATTGTGTATACCAAAGGAATCCATGCCTCCGAAAACTTGGATCAATCTTTCTCTCCGTACAATTGGTAGATGAGAGCCATCAAATAGAAGTATGGCTCCCTTAGGTTAATCGTACCATACTAGCTAGTGCTCTGGTTTGTAAACTTATTTTCCTCCCTCCACCATAATACCATTACCCGACTGGTGTCGTGGTGTTCGTAGAACTTCACCACGAAGTCTGTATTCAGTCGCTCCTCTAGGAATCTCAGTTTGTAATACTTTTGAACTTCTACTGAGAGGAAAACTCCGACACAGCCACCATTGTCCTCGTTCATTAAAAAATTTTGTGTATCTGTGTGGTCGATGAGCCATTTCAAGACCTCTATGCAGGGGAAAATGGGGGTTCTACTTACCACCATGTGTAGGTATGACCATCATATGTTCGAGAACACCTGGTCATCGAGTCCCCTTACTTCCAGATCACTGTGTGGGGCATATTTTGGGTACTCTTCTCAGTTGATCCCATTAAAGATATATCTCGACCGTGGGAGCATCATATTGGACCCGGGGATTGCCTTAGTATTGCCAAAGGCTGGAGGCTAGATAAAAACCTTCTTCGTTTCTCTCTTGATGATCGGCTCCGGCCTAGGGACGTATTCCAATTGCCTTGCGATCCTTGGGGAAGAGCCTTTGCCTATCTCTGGTTCTTTTAGCTTTGGTGCTCTCGGTGAGTGTCTGGTGGTTGGATTTCTTGGTGGCATTGTTCCTACAACTTGAGAAAAATTTCAGATACTATGTAAAAACAGGATAAACACATATAAATTATAGCCATGTAAAAATGATAGACTCAGATACATACCTCTGAAACTTGTTAAAACCTAGTTGTTTTTATAATCACAGGGTCGATACAGCCTTCGAGTTGATCGCCTTCCTCCTTCGAACGATCTGTAATTATCTAACACATAGAATGATTTCGTTAACAATGGCTCAAGATATTTTAAATAAGAAATATCTTACCGTGTCTCATCAACCATTCAATTCGGGTTATGAGTGATCTTTCAACAAATATACCACTGAATCTCTAGAACTTAAATTCATTGTGGGTTGGCAGCAGAGGAGCAGGTGGTGATGTGGTTTATCTATGATTTTAAATGGTTGTTTTGATTGGCGCACGAGGTAGTAACTAATGCAGGATCAGGTATTAATTAACTCCTTAAATGCTCAAAATCCGATCGAATCTAATGCAAAAACGTCCCATCGTGTCGCTCTTTCAGTGGGTGGATCAGGGATCAGGGTTGTGCTGTGAATGTTTTTGTTGATATCCTCCTGCAAAAATCCCTGACACTGATCGATGTTACCATACAATGCTAACATAGAAAAGATGACTCGAAGGTGTGACTCAGACCTAGGGAACCAAGAATAATTTAGGATAACACTAGACCGTACGACCCTCTTACCTGGTAAAGACATATGGCATTGGATACCAGTGACTTAATTCACGTGTATTAATTGGAGTCAGGAATTTCCTTAAGTTATTCGTTCTAAAACAAACCTTAGAATGTCGATGCCGAAAAAGTGTCCAGGATCCACGATCGGCAAAAAAAAATGTCGAAACGCTTTTGGATCAGCTCCCTTGAAAAAGTCTTGATGTCGAAAATGGATTGGGGATCAACGATCAAGGATAAATTTTATCTTCTTCAAATTGTTTTTTGTGATCTTCCTAGGTTTTCCCCGATCCCGATAAAGAACTTCGGTCATTGGTTATCAGTGATATCTTTTCGTTCTTTGTTATCGTCTATCCTCACCAATTTTTGCCGATGTCGAAGGGGAATCAGCTATTGGTGATATATTTATGAAAAAATTAACACAAACCAAAACTTCCTTTTGCTGATGTCATAGGAGATTGGCTTTCGACGACTGTGGTTTTCCAAGTGGTTCCTTTTTCTTCTTTGAGTTCCTTTCGATGTCGAACCTGAGCGCGTCAGGTGAAGTGTTTGGCTTTCAATTCTTTATTCAAGTGTTAACATATTTTTAGTCATGGGGTTTCATAAGTTCAAGGAAACCTGAATAGGTGACGAGAGTCATGAAAATAAGAAAAAACAAAAAAAATCTCAAAACGAAAATTGAATCAGACAGTGCAGAAGATCAAGTGGTACCCAAAAAGTAAAAAAAATGATAAAGGATTTTTAGGGTGTGCTGAGTGCTCAACAGGTCCCTATATTGACTTTTCACAACTTCAATGGGTGATTATAAGAACTATTAGTCTGACTGGGTATGATGTTCTGGATTTCTCTTCTTCCTTCTGTCTTTTTAATGGCTAAGTTCCTCAATTCTTCTAAACCATCTGGGCCTTCTTAAATCCCTCTCAATATTACAGCATTCTATAGGTCCCTTGTCCAAGTGTAGGTGAGGATTAGTCTAAATTTCTTGGCTATGCTTTGCACATACCACTAGGTCGGATTTATGTTTACTATTTTTTGAAAAAAGAAATTCTTTGATTCTTTACAGGACTACTTCAAGCTCAGGGTACTTACTTGTAAATGATAAGTCCTTGCAAAAGTGATCTACCAATGTTTGCTAGTCATTGGTCTGTCTTTTGGTTTCTTCATGCATTAACCAAGCTTTCGGGATTGGACCTAGTGAGTGGGGAAATACTTGAATCCATAAAAGAGATGGTATTTCCACAACCTGCCACTATGTCATGCATTGTTTAATATGTGCTTTAGGATTAGACTCTCCATTGAATAGTTGTGCAACTTGGAAATCTGTCTGCATCTCTGATTCCAGTTTCTCCTTATATTGAAATATGTATTTGATAGCTTGCTTTACATCGTCCCAATTTTTGAGTAAGTATTTGTGATTGGCCCACCATCTGGAAGGGGTGTCCTAGAGGGATAAATCTAGTATTGATATCCTTTTATCCTCCACTACCTTTTCTTCTATGCTACGCAGAAAACTGTAAAGTCTTGAGGTACCATCATATCTTGGGTGTTCTCTGACCTCGGTTCCAATCCATCTAATTTCCCTGACAGTTGGGCATCTTCTTGAAAATATTTCGTATGAGCCTTGTAGCCAACTGTCAAACGCTATTTCTCAATCTTTGTCCGCTGATTGTATACTCCTCCAACTTATTGATCCATCAGCAGTAGGATTTATGTAATCTTCTCTTGTTCCTGTTGTTACAGTGTAAAACTGATCCAAGTATTCTCTTTCCATATTGTTTTCCATTGGTTCCATGTATCGAGGGCCTACATACAGATCCAAGGGTTGGACAAATTTTATTCCATCTGCCTCAAATGTCATAGTGTATTTCTTTAGGTCAATCATTGCATAGTTTTCATAGGCCCAATCAATACCATGTAGTGAAGGATAAGGGTCCTTATCTCCCATGATTTCGATCACCTCAAAATCATCTATAGTTTTCACTCCCGCAACATCTATTTCTACACTCTCTAGTCTTCCTATTGGGAAAATACAATATTGGTTGGCCATTCTTAGCTGAATTGGGGAATATGTTAACTGGGGTTTTCCTAAGGCTTCCCAAGCCTTTTTAGGAAGTATGTTAACATCAGATCCTAGATCTAACATAACATCCTTAATCTCAAACTTGTCTAGCTGGGATGCTAGTCTAAACTCTTTTCTAGTCTGTACTTTCCTTCTCTGCACTCTCTGAGTACTCTTCTCAGAAATATTAGTCCTTATTCTTTCTTCTGTGGGTTCTTCATTCCATAGAATTAGGTATAGCGCATTGCACAAATTTTCTATTAACTGTTCATTCCCAAGAATATCATAAAATAACTGAAACCAAATGTCGACTACATTTTGTGGTTGCTTTGGTTGTCTCATTATGACTATAGGGTTTTTGGGTGCAGGGGGTGAAGTAGGGACTTGCGCAATATCAAGGTAAACAATAGGCAGAGGGGGTTTCTATTGCATCTCAGGGCTAGGGATATTCTGAAATACTTCTATGGAATTTTTAAAGAGCAACTTTTGTTTCAAAGGATCATACATTTCTCCCTTAGGTGCTACTTTCTGGATCTGAGGTAAAGTATCAGCATCAACTCCAGTCTTTTCCCCTCCTTGAGTGATGATATTAAGGTTAGGCAGTTATCCTCTAATAAATCTCTTTCTCTCTGAACTTATGAGGTTAATTCCTCATTGACGTACTCAATCCTCCCATTTGGAGTTATTTATGGGCAGTCTTCAATTGTGTGCCCATTGGTTCTGCAGTGAGAGCACCATGGCCACCTCATATGAGGATAGTCTCTATCCATATGGCCTTGCTCATCACAGTTGTAGAATCAACTTGGTCCTCTTCCCTCGATTCTTCCTCCTCTGAAGTCTCCTCTGGCTCCACCTCCTCGACCTCTTCCTGGTCCCTGAGAGGTTTCATACACCCTAAATGTTGTTCGATCCAACCTGTCCACAAGTGCATCCAACGCTCTACATTGATTGGTAGTATGTGTGGTAGATGTGAAAAACTAACAATGTACAGTATTTGGTACTGTTGAATACTTCTGAATAATGGGGCATTGTCTTGGCCCATGCTCATGGATTCGGAAAATCTCACAATACTCAATTGTTGGCGTTGCTTGGCAACCTGGAAAAGCATGATAGGGGGTGAGGTTATGGAATGGTAAATTTGTAGATACTTGTGCAAATCATCCTGTGGGTCCTCATGAGGGTCCCATAAGATTTTGAGGAGGTCCCATTCCCCTCATTCATGGACATTCTTTCACTATATGCCCTTCTGTGTAACATCTGATACACCAGGCCTGCGATCGTCCTAGTCTAGGTATCATCAATTCTTGAATCGTTTCAGTAAGAATTGATATTTTCCCTTGTAGTTGTGCTAAATTTGCATCTATTGGAGGTCTGGTCACTTTAAGGCTCCCTGAATACCCTGTCATGGCTTCAATCTTCATTGATTGTTCCAAGGCATCTGCCAAAGTGCCTATCCGTTGTTGCGTTAATGAAATCTGTGTCAGAGTTAGAAATCCATGAATATACCATTCCCTTTGATTTTCCTCATGAATTGGATGTGCTAACCTACCTATAGCATCTTTAACTTTTTTCTATATTCCTGGGTTGATTCACCTTCCCTTTGTTGAATCTCACACAACTTATATAGAGCTTGTTGTTCTGATTGAGGTAGCTTAAACTCCGCTATGAACCTTGTCCATACGTGGTCAAGTGTGAATGATTGACCTTACATTACTGGCACTCCTGGATCAATAACCTTCATGTACCATTTGAGAGAACAAACTCTCAAGGTAGTTTGGAACTCAACCAACTTATTCACATCCGGAGTCCCTCTGGACCTCCAAATTGCTTCACACAAGAACCAATGTTGCTCAACATATTCTTCTCCCTTACCCCATAATTCTAGGTATCGAGAAATAAAACCTCCCACATGACCATACATTGTTGATATTGCTGCTCCTATCAAAATAAAACCCAACGGTCCTGCTTGCGACCTACCAAGGGATCCCAATATCCTCCCTATACTCCCACTTCCTAGTTGTGATTGACTAACTAGTTGTACTGAAACAGAATTAGCATAAAAGGGTAATATCAAATTTACCACTTGTATAGAAGACACTTGGGGTATGGGCGATTCGAGGCTGGCACCACTGACTTCAGGGTAGGTTTCTTTGATCTAGGAGGTCTTGTTCTCTTCCTCTGGAGAGGTCTCTTCAACCAGATCCCCGATATTTCCTGGAATCAAGGCTAAATCTTCTCTTTCCTCTTCAAGATTCATGTCGGCTTCCTTCTCCCTTTCTTATACACCTTCTTCTTATTTTCCACCCTCCTAGGGACTCCTTTCTCTCTTCACTTCTCTCTCACTTAATATTTGACTGGCTAGTCTTTCTTGTCTTCTCATCTTCCACAACTCTTTCCTCTAGATTTCCTCTACTTCTCCTGGTCCAACTTATTTCTACAACTTCTTGGACTTTTTTACTCCTTTCTTATATTTCCGTGCCACCACTTCTCAACTATTGCGACTCTTTTCAAGAATATCTCATCTATTGAGTCCATTTCTTACTATTTCCCCTATTTGTCAAAGAACCCTCTCCCCTCTCTTAGGCAATGACTCCACCCCAAACTCTCCCTACCCCAAGAAAGGGTGTTTATTCTACCATCTCAGTCAGGGACATAGTGAACATCCCCTCTTCCTTCAATAAAACCTTAATCCATAGGGGGATTTCTCTCAATAGTCTTCCCCTTGCATATTTCTTGAAATCTGCTTCTGCTTGTGAAAATTGTTGGTGATTCTCAGCTGCAAACTAAATAATGTAACCCTCTAATATGGTATTGACCTAGAAATCAATCGCTCCCCTGACTGGACGATCCAACTGATGAAGTTTTTCAATCTTCTCTGTATCCCAAGTACAAGTCCTCTTGAATCATTCTTGGAACTCTGGAGCTTCTTGGATCCTATCTATCCAGTGGAAAAGTTCTTTTGAGAACTTAACCTAGAATATCTTGTACTGGTCGCTCGATCTTTCTGAGTAAAAGAATACCTCCCGAGTATCTTTCACATATTTTCCTCTTCACTCTGCTTCTTTCCATATGAAGGCATCGCAATTTATCTCCCACCATTGGTGAATATTAGATCAGTGAATCTGTAGAAGCATCCTCCCTACAGGTTTTGTTTTAACGTAGGTCCCAACAAAGAAACCATTTTGTTGGTGCAAAATTGATCAGACTAGGGTCCTTCTCAGGTTACCAACAAAAGGTACTGTGTATTCTAGAGTGCTGGCATTTTCATCTCCTCTAAAGATACAAAGTATCACCCGAATCACAACCAAGACAGAAGGATAAGGAAGGGAAAGGAGAATACTTAGGTGGGTTCCTAGAGACTTCAAGATTCACCATGATCTTGCGCAAGACAGGATAACTACATAATATATTTGAGCTCATACATGAAGGAAATGAAGATACTTAAGTTGTTTAAAGCATTCATACAGAACAACATCATATGGAACTTATGAAGCATAAATAAGTACTGTAAATATACAATGCACAAGAATAAACACATAATGACACAACATATTTCAAAATTTTGGATCCTTCTTTATATATTATCATCAGAACTTATCAGATACAACCTCATAGGTACAAAATAAGTCTCTATTGCAGACTTCTGGATATGGAATAATTTCACAGATCTCTATTTACTCAAAATTGTATATAGATTTCATTTACAGAACTTTTTCCCAACTCAAACCGAACCTATAAACAAAATCCAACAACAAGAACAAGAACAACAATAAAATCAACCAGAGAACAACCCGAACCATTTTACAACTGAATACATCTCATATATCTAAGCTAATTGGGATCTTCTGGATTTGGGCTCGTATGATTTCTTGTTCTATTGAAACTTCTTTTTCCTTGCTGGCGTTGTGTTGTCTTTTTCCACAACCAATTTCTGTTACTTTTCCTTTCTCTGCTTTCCAGCTTCTTCTATAGCTTGCGCAACTCATGCTAAACCAACACTGGGACTATAATCCTCCTTGTACAACTTCAAGTCCAAAAGAGAAGGGCCCAACACATCTTCTATCTCTTGAGATTGTTGGTATATGTATTAATGTCCATGGAAATAGATGTTTGATTTTTGAGCACTAATAAATTTAGTACTTGTTCTCCACCTTCTCTCTTGTATCATCTAGGTATTTCCTCACTTGTTTGTAAAGTTCATCAAATTATAGGTAATATTGCATTTGGTCTCTAATTTTGGTAATGTCGTCTCCCACATAGCCCCAAACCATGCTTGCAATGGTATCCATTGCAATTAGTCGTTTATCCTCTGTAATGGTCTCTCCATACCTTTTTCTTTAGGTATCTATTTCTTCTACTCGTATTTCTATATTCTTGTTTTCCTCGTGCCAATTATTTTAAGTCTCTTCAAGTTTCTACCCTTGATTCTTCAAGTCCTCTTTCCTCTTTTCAACTAGGTTTTGGGCACAATGGTTGCAAGCATGCTATCTTGGTGATTTCTTTTCCACCCCTCAAACTCCTTTAGGAGTTTCTCAACCTTATACCATAGCTCTATAACATTTCCTTCTTCTATCTCTTGAATCAAAGAGATAGAAGTAAGGGTTAGTTTCAACTTCTCCTACATGATTTCGAACCGTAATATTTTTATCCTTGCATTTTTCTCATCCATTGTTAGGAACAATCTATCACTTTTCTCTGTTCAGTGTCTAGATCCATTATTCTTTCCACCACAGTCTATCCCTTTGCATTAAGGATGTCATTTTTTATTCTAAGGAAAATAACTTCATGTTAATCCCTAAAAAATCCCCATGTTAAGTATAAAATATACTATTAAGTCCTAGATATTGAATTATTACATTTCTAGTGTTATATTAGTAGGTCAACTAGAACCCTTCATTATAATTGTAGCCTTTGTCTCCTATATATATATATATATATATATATATATATATATATACTGAGGAGACGTAGTCTTAAAATCATATTATCTCATCTTGTACATTGAATATATTGTAAAAGGAGTTTTCCCCATCGAAGTGGATTTTCATTCTGAATTTGTATCATTCTCAAGGTGTTGGTTCATAACATTTGGTATTAGAGCATCGGTCCTAGGGTTTTGCTGCTTCAAGCAAGTCATCTTGGAATTTTCACTATAATGTTTCTTTTGTGACACTTCAAACAACAAAATTTGGAGGTTACTCAAGAGACATATCACAGTGCGCTTGGTAAATATTTCAATTTCTAGTTTTTTATACTTTCATGATATAGACTGTGGAAGATATGGTTTTTGACTCATCTTGAAATTAGTTTTAAACAAGTCATCTTGTAATTTTTGCTATAACTTTTTTTCTGGAATGTTTTGGATAGTGAAATTTTGTGGACACTAGTAAGACATAGATAATTACGTCTGGTCCAAATTTCAGGTTTTATAGATAAATTCTTTTCAAGGTAGGGTTTGTAACTAGTCTTGAAATTACTCTCAAATGAGTAATTTTTTTTATTTTCACTATAAATATTTTTTGGTGAAGTTTCAGACTTTGAAATTTCCAAAATCCTGAGAAGAAATGGTGAATTACATGTGAATTGTTTTTTATATCTTGAATCGTTGTATTTTTGAAATATATCTCGTGGAAGTTGGGGTTGTTTACTAATCCTGAAATTAGTCTTAAAGAAGACATTTTGACACTTTTCTATAATGTTTTATCAGTGAAAGTCCAGACTGTGAATTTTTTGTGAAATTTTCAAGAGTTTAAGAAGTCACACACACACACACACACACACACACACACACACACACACACACACACACACACACACACACAGATATATATATATATCGTAACAAATTTCAACCATCCAAACATACTCCAAATTAGGGTTTTAAAGTTACATAACNATTGTGAAATTTTCAAGAGTTTAAGAAGTCACACACACACACACACACACACACACACACACACACACACACACACACACACACACACACACAGATATATATATATATCGTAACAAATTTCAACCATCCAAACATACTCCAAATTAGGGTTTTAAAGTTACATAACTTACAATTGACATAACTTTCAATTGCAAGATCTATTTTTGATGATTGAAAATTTGTGGAAAAAGAGGATAATTATTATTTTCTCACATTTCTCCAAAGGTTCCTCCAAAATTTATTCACGAAATAAACCTCTAAACAACTCAACCATGAAGCAAGAAGAAACAGAATAAAATTTTCACCAAATTGGAAGGGTGGAAAAGAAGATGGATGAGGTGGAAAATAAGATGGATGAAAATAGAAAAGAGGTGGAAAAAATATGGATGAAAATATGAAACAAATGGAAAAGAAGATGGATGAAAATCGAGAGCATATGAAAAATAATATGTTATAATTGCAAAATTCCATGTCTTCCATGATCTTACATATTCTAGATAAGAGACTCCCAAAAGGAGATATAAAAATAAAAGGAAATCATGAGTCCTAGAATCATGATTATTCATCACTTAAAGATCCACATCATTAAGGTTTAAATGTGGCACCAAGGAACTACTTCATTCCAAATATTGATATGAGGAAGTTTGATGATAAAGATCCTATAACATGGATATTCCAGATGGAGCAATTATTTGATCTACACCAAGTACCATGCTTAAAAAATGTACTTATTGAATCCTTGTATTTAAAAAATGATCAATTTGTTTGGTATCAATGGATTTGTGAAAGAAATAATAATTCTATTATCTCTTGGTCCATTTTTACGATTGAATTGATATCACATTATGGGGATATAAGAGAAATACACTCTTTAGTCAATTGATAAATATTTGGAAAAAATGTCCAATTACATAGCACACTCAACAATTCCAAAAGATCAGTCTCAAAGTAAAGAACATCCATGTGGATAATTTGTTAGAACTCTTTATGGGCACTTTAAAGGAGAAAATTCAACATGAGGTGCATCTCTTCAAACCTAAATCCATAGAGCAAGCTTTAAATATGGCAAGGAAAGTGGAAAAAAATATGGCTATTAGAAGGGTGGCCACTAACAACTATAGAGAGTACCATGTTCCTTATCCTAACCTAACTCAACCAACAAGGTTGACACCTCAACAAATAGATTAAAGAAGAGAAAAGGAACTATGCTTCAATTGTGACAACAAGTACAGTAAGGGGAATAAATGTAGTGAGAGGAAAGTATTCTACATAGAATATGAAGAGGAAGAAGATCAAGAATTGGAACCATCATAAGATCTAGATCTAGAAGATACTACTCCAATGATATATTTTCATTAATTGGTTGGCATTAGTACTAAAAAAAACCTCAATACAAAAGGAAATATCAAGAATAGAAACATAACAATGTTGATTGATTATGGTAGTACCCATAACTTCATCAATTACAAATTAGAAAAAAGTATCAATTTCTTTGTATTTTCAACACCGGAGTTTCAAGTAATGATTGTAGATGTAGGTACCATAAATTTCTCAAGTGCCATAGTATTAAGCTCAATATGGGGGAATATTGATTCGATAGTCTGATGATTTCCATCCAAATGGGCGGTGCTCATGCTGTTTTATGTGTCCAATGGTGTTGGGAGAAAGCCTATTTTGAGGAAATACCTAATTTTGGAGGGTAAAACCCAATTTTGGAGAAGAACAACTGGCAATAAAAGAAGCATGTGCGAGGGAAATCCACATGCAGAGGAGGAACACATGAAATACACGCAAGCAGGAAAACCTAACCATGTTAGGGTTAATGTTTTGGTAAGAGATTGTAACAACTAAGAATCTTGTAAATTAGTATAAATAAGAACCTAGGAGGTCTAGGTTGGGGGTTGTTGTTCAAAGTGTGTTCCAAGTTAGTTCTGAATTGTAACAAACTATTGTGATACCTTTTTGTAAGTTGTTGAGTTGTAGAAGAGTAAGGTAGCTATATATTGAGGGCTAGATCATAGGTTGAGGATCCTGGTCTGATCTAGTGCTCCTCATAGAGGTTATGGAACCTTGTTCACGATTGTATGATCATAATTTTAGTGTGCGTAGCACCATCTATTGCATAAATCTAAATAAAATAGCCTAAGAAGCCAAATCTTTTTGGACGTAGCCCAGGAGGGGGTGAACCATGGTAAAACATGGGTTATGTGTGTTGTTATGGTATATTTACCTTCTATCAATAGTTATATTAGGAATGGATGAATAAATAATTTTGTTAGATCTATTAGAATGCATGCATAAGATTAAAATATGAATGAATCTTGAGAATAGTAGAGAGAATAATCAGATCAAGGCCTGAAGAAGATCTATTATAATCCAATATCCCCACTCTTTCCTATGATGCAAGCACCTAAGCATTGCAGTCACCCATAGAACTATCTCGGGTGAGACTGTATAGTACATTCTGTGTTTTGTGTTGCCTTCTGACGAGGAGGGTTGATAGTTTTAGAGGGTTTTGTTGGAAACCTATTCAAATCTGAACCTGAGTCAAGAAAGAAGTAGTTGGAGAGATTAATAACCAACAAATAGTTATGTTTCCAGCTGGAAGTGCATGGGATTGAGTGAATGGGATCCATAGAAGAAGCATGCAGAGAATGAAGGTATAAAAAAGGAATATTCATACCATGGAATCCAACAAAGGAGGAGATCGAAAGATGGTTGAAAACAAAGGATCTTGATTTTTCACAAAAATATAACATAAACCCTAAGTTAACATCGCGCAAATATCCAAACAAGTACGTGTTTAGCGACTTGCATGAGGTATTTTTGTTTGATTTCCCACACGTGTTGTAGAAGTGGCTATTGAGTTTAAAAGGAAAGCACCCTATAAATTGAATCAGACAAATCGAATGGAATCCTGTGGAGATTGTGTGGTTACAACAAGTTAACAACAAATTCATGCACGTTGTATATTTCTAGTTAGACAATATTGTTGTAGGGTTTATCACATAATTTGCAGTAGATACTATGAAGTCTTATAGTGCAGCAGAGCGAGAGTTTCTAAAAGGACCTAGTGGTAGGTATATCAGATCATTGTATACTTCAATCAAGATTTTACTATATAACAATGGTGTGATGATGATGGAATCAAATAGATAAACTTCCTTGTGTGCACAGGGGAAGGGGGGAGTACTGACAAGAGGTGGAAAAATGAAGGAAGAGATGGATAAGGGAAATAAGAAGGAGGTCATGGACCTGATCATGATGGAGGAATATAAGATAAAGTAGATAATGGAAACAACTGGAAAGACATGCAGTGGAGTACCCTACCAATATAATATGAATAATAAGAAGATATCCATAGCTTATAGAGAGGGCTTGACAAGTGATGAGAAAGAGGTAGAGGATCTCTGGGCTATGGAGAAGATTGAGGAAATCCTGCATGCAACATATGAAAGTAAGATAGGCAGTCCAAGGGAAGGAACAGAAGGAAAAAATCTCATTCATGTCAATGTCAGTGTGAAACACATAACCCCATGTGTGACTAATACAGCAGAAAGAACACCACCGTTTAGACAACCAAATTTTAGTGTAAGAAAGATAGCATGAAGTACATCCAAACAAGGAGCAATAACTGGAGGATTCAATTTGGGAAGTAGTAGTGATATATCTACACCACATAGAGGTAGTATTTTACACAATTCAAGATGGCAGGACATGATCCCATGATCAGGTTACCATAATTTCAGGGAGAGGTATATTTGGGAGATTGATCATAGGTTCAATCGGTTGAAGGGTAAGTTAAAGTATGCCATGAATGACATGCAACATATACATATCTTTGTGAATTCACTGTTACCACATTTAAAATACCCATTGATGTAATAGACGTTTCAAACTCAAGTAGAGGCTCTACAGGCAGCCTTACAACTAGAAGAGACCCAATATCAAAAGACAGATCCAGAAATAGAGGATCTGAAGGAGGATCTAAAGAAATTAACATTTCAGCTTAACCAAAATAAGGGAAAAGAGAAAAGAGAAGTTGTTTGGTGTACCACATGTAGGACAAAAGGACACCACAAGAATGAATTCCCAACTTCCATGTAGTACATGGAAACGGGAGTAACAAAATCTTTTCCAACATGAGGACCATGGTGTGATATCTGTAAGACACATGGGAATGACCCATATCATTGTCCCATGATGCATAAGTACCAGACAGTACCCAAGATTTCATACTACAATTTTTATGAGTCAATGGGCCATGATGACAAATATTGTAGGACGATGGAGCTAATGAGGGAAATAACTTTAGATACTTATAGAGTGCATGTAGAAATGATGATAGGGAAAGATGCACCTCATTTTAACCAGGTACCACCTCCATACAACAATGCACAACAACAATATAACATTGTGCAACCACAATACAATAGTGCACAACCATAGTATAATCTAGTCCAGTATAATCAGGTGCCTCAGTATAACGTACCGCGAGGAGATCAAGTTGGATACAGAGGTGGGGGATGAGGTAGAGGAGGATTTTGAAGAGGTATAGGACCAATAGCTTGCCATAACTTCCAACATCTAGGACATCATGCAAGGGAGTGTCCACTCCCACCAGCGACATGTATGTACTGTCGCGCAGTAGACCATGACACAAAAGATTTCCTGACATTATTGGGGAAGATACAAGATAAGAGAAATTAGAACAATCAAAATGTTCAATGGATCTCTGCAGAAGTTAGGGATGATGGATGAAATATCAACATAGTCACACGAGGAGGTGATAAGACAAAAACTGACACAATAATACAAGATCCAACACAACACCAATGGGTGAAGAAAAATATTGAAACACAGAAGCAGTTTGATGCGCAGAAAGAAAATGAGACATTTTAGGAGGCTAGATAGGAGTTCCTCAAAAAATATGTTGTGTCTACATCAGTTGCACAACATACTCACAGCGTACCAATGTACACTATGCCTTCATCAATGGATCACACCAATGAAGCACAACCTTTAGGGAAAGTAAGTACCATAAATACTTTTCTACAATCCTGTGTTAAGATATTGAATGATTCACATATGTTAAAGTTTTGAAAAATATGTTAGAAAGATGTAACACAGAGGTAGAGGGGAAGTTAGAGAATAAAAGGATCAATCACCCCCATACAAGAAGGTGGACAAGCAAAGGGTTCAAATTGAATGCCAACATTGGAGATTTCAATATGGGGGATATTATACTAGACCTAGGCTCTGAAGTAAATGTGTTACCCAAGAATACATGGCAGTGTATGGGAGAGCCCACAATAGGCTATTCACCTGTCTAGTTGAAGTTATAAATTCAACACAGAGTTATACCAATTGGAAGGATTAACAATGTGACAATAGATTTGTATGGAGTGCACACTAAGGCAGACTTTGAATTAATAGAGATTGTATATGGAAAAACACCATATCCAACATTGCTTGGATTGGATTGAGAATTTGATAACCAGACCATAATCAATTTGAAGATAAGAAAAATGACATTTGAATTAGGAGAATATCGAGTCATTGCACCATTAGATCCATCATAAGGATAAAGGTTTGTAGAACCCACTTGTGTATATATGGAAGAAATAAACCATTTTTACAGAACCACTGCATGAGAAGAATATTATGTCAACCCAACTACAGATGGGGTACTTAGCTGGAGAAGAATCACATAATGTGCTTCTGACTTGGATACAGGTATGGAAAATTGGTAGCATAGATTACATGAAGTCTCCATAATAATGTGCACAAGAATAGATCGCCCAGTAAGATGGGTTGGTACCGAGATGAGGGAACCTCCTAGTTTTCATGGGGTAAATGATTTAGAATAATTTTTGATATAATATGAAGAGGAATTAGAAAAAAATAAGAGGTTATTATCCCTAGATATTTCACTCAAGGATACACCTGCAATATGGTGGGGTGCGCATAAAGAAAATATTTAGGACTGGTACCAATGCAAACAATTACGGTGCATTTGATTCGAAGAAGAACAGGGAAGCCATAAAATGTAGAGGTATGATGGGAAAGGGACACTATCGGAACACTAGGAGAAGTGAACAACACATTGGAGGATGACACCACCAGAAGAATGACCGCATCACATCATCCACACATTGGAAGGAATCTCAGAAAACTGGTATGTAGACGGAGATGCACATAGGTACTACTAAATGGACAACATTACAACAAAATTTTGTAGTAACTTCCTGATTTGAACATGAGAACCCAAACATTGATTCAACACTAAAGAAGATAAAATGTGTGATATTTCTTGATGAACCAAAGGTTGAAATCATGAAAGAATATCAACAATAGAACATACAGACATTCAAGGAACTACTGTCATGTTATTATGTTGAGGAAGAGGCACTAGATGAACATGACCCACACAATATTCATATTACAAAAATTGAAGGAGAAAGAGAGGTGGAAGGTCCATATCTAGAATCAAAATTATTTTTTTCACCTATCAAGGTGAATAAAATCAACATTGGTACCACTGATAACCCTAAAATGGAAAGTATTGGAGACTATTGGGATGAACAAATATTCAGAAGAATAACAGAGTTACTATGTGAATACAATGACATGTTCCCAACAAACTTCATATATATGAAAGTCATAACAAGAGAGATAGGAGAGATGAAAATACCTCTCAAACCTGAGGCAATACATGTTAAGCAGAGACCTTACAAACTGAATCTAGTATATAAGAAGAAAGTCAAGGTTGAAATTGACAGAATGTTGGAAGATGGTATCATAGAACTAGTAGAGGAATCTGAATGGATAAGACCTATGGTAGTGAAAGAAAAGAAACAAGGGGGGATAAGGATCTGTGTAGATTTGAGAAAATTGAATGATTCTTTCTTACATGAACCTTTTCCTACCCCTTTCATAGATGAAGTCTTAGATAATGTGGGAGGCCAAGAAACATACTCATTTATAGATGGATTCTAAGGTTACCATCAGATCAAGATAACTCCATAAGACAGGTATAAGACTACTTTTGCTACAGAATGGGGATCCTACCAGTACACAGTCATGCCATTTGGGTTGAAGAATGAACTAGCCATATTTTCAAGAGTAGTCATAGATGCCTTTAAGGAATTCATACATCAATTTTAGAGGTATATCCGAATGATTGGACTGTATATAGTTTGTTAAAGGACCATGTAGAAGTTTTAAGAATAATGTTGGAAAGATGCATGCAATGTCAGATATCATTGAATATCAAGAAGTGCATCTGTGGAACACCTTCTGGGATACTATTGGGACATATAGTCTGTAAAAAGGGGTTACTAGTGGATCCTTCTAAGATTGGAGTCATTTTCAATTTACCACCACAAAAATTAGTGCGCCAATTGAGAGAAACACTAGGACATACATGCTATTACATGAAATTCATAAAGGGTTATGCGCAGATTATTGCACCAACGAAAAAATTGTTAAATAAGGATATCATATTTCAGTGTAATGAAGACTGTCAACAAGGGTTGGATACCTTAAAATAAAATATGGTCATAACACCTATCCTAGTATTCCAAGACTAGGAAAAGACATTTCATGTGCATGTAGATGCATTAGCCATAACACTTGGAGAAATTCAGGTGCAGCCAGGAGTAGGGGATTTAGACCATCCTATAGCCTTTGCAAGTAGAACATTGTCAGATTCAGAGAAGAATTACAACACCAAAGAAAGAGAATGCCTTGTCGTGGTATATGCACTTCAGAAGTTCAGTCACTATTTGTTGGGAAAAAATTTTAAGATGTTCACATATCACTCTTCTCTAAAATATTTAGTCAACAAGCCAGTGTTGGGGGGGAGGATTTGTATATGGTTGTTGTTATTTCAGGAATTTTATTTTAAAGTGATAGTCAAACCAAGGAATTTGAACACATGACCTGATCACCTGTCAAGGGTAACTAATGGAGAAGAACCTATCAACTTGGAAGAACTTCCCTGATGTGTAGTTGTTTTCAATACAAATAGTTGATGAATATTTTGCTGATATTATTGAATACTTAAGTACAGGGATTGCACCACAAGAATTTAGCATTGAAAAAAAGAAAAATATGATAGTCAAAGATGTAAACTATCAATTGATTGCGGGACACTTATATAAAATGGGCGTAAACAACATTTTGAGGAGGTGTGTGTTAGAACATGAAAGGCCTAGAATTTTGGCAGAAACTCATGAGGGAATAACTCGAAGACATTATGTAGGAAAATATAGCACACATAAGGTATTGTGTGTAGGATTATGGTGGCTAACAGTCCATATAGATGCTAAGGAATATTTCTAGACATGTTGTGTCTATCAAAGGGTGGGAAAACCCAATAGAAGGGATGAGATGCCCCTAAGACCACAAGTAACTTTTCAGGTATTTGAAAAATGGGAAATAGACTTCATTGGACCAATAAATCCACCAATGAGAAAGTCAAGAGATAAATATATCATTACTGCGACAGAATATTTAACAAGATGGGAAAAAACAACACCAGTCAAATACTGCAGCGTAGAGATGAGAACACACTTCTTTTTTGAGCAAGTGATCACCAGGTTTGGTTGTCCAAGAATTTTGATGACTGATCAAGGAACTCACTTTATCAACAATATTATTAGGGCTATGACTGAGGAGTTTGAATTTTATGACCAGAAGAGTACACCATACCATGCTCATTAAAATGGAATAGTAGAATCCTTCAATAAGATCTTGGAGAATGCTCTAACAAAGATCTGCAATTTCAAAAGGGATGATTGGGACTTGAAAATAACATAATTACTATGGGCATACATGACTACATGCAAGAAGTTTATAGGAAATACACCATTCAGATTGGTGTATGGGTAGGAAGCAGTAGTACCATTAGAATTCCTGGTACCTAGTCTGTGCATAACAACAATTACCAACATGACAGAAAGAGGCCCAGTAAAGGAGATTTTAAATCAACTAATGGAGATGGAAGAGGATAGGATTCTAGAAGGATTTCACTAAGAAGTACAGAATGCCAAAGAAAAATACTGGCATGATAGACATATCTAGAGGAATAGTTTCAAGGAAGGAGACCTAGTCTTTCTCTATGACAATAATTTTTTTCAACATCCTGGTAAGTTTAGAATGCATTGGCTAGGGCCCTACGAAGTAAAAATTTTC